>PVIY010007617.1:0-81117 GCA_004026745.1 Myrmecophaga tridactyla | reverse complement strand
TCTTTTTTCCCAAGCCTTTCCAGATGCAATTTAACCAACATTTCCCTTTCAAGAGAAGCATGCAGGGTACTTACTGATAAAACCAGATGCCCTTGCTGCAAGTGGAGGACACCCACCTCCTTCACGTATTGGTGGCAGGACAAATCCTTAAGCCAGTGTCTCTGTGTGTCACTTGTCGTATACCAGGCGTTTATGCTCACGTGCCATGCTGTGACCTGTTTTCTTGTTTCTTGTCCTGCCTTTATGGTGCCTTTTCCCCTCCACCCTTAGGAGGGTCTGCTTAGGTATTGTAGACCCAAGCCGGATTTTCCCAGACCAAACTGGCCTCCTATCGGGAGGAAAGAGTCACCTGTATCAGTTTTCCCTGGGGGTGAGACCCAGCAGGTTGAAAGACTTTCCTATGAAGTCTCTGGACCCTGTGTTTTTCCCATCCTGCTCAGTATGTGGCAGTTGTCTGCCTGTGGGTCCCACCAGCATAGCATGATGAGGTATCTTTAACTTCAGCAAACTCTCCCTGATGGGATGTGGTTGAGACAGAGGAGAGGTTGTAGTCCGGGTTTAATAGCTTCCCTTTTCCAGGCCCTGGGGCCTGAATTCCTTGAGGGAGGGATTCCACCTGAGTTGGGCTTCACCCCTCCCCTGGGGAAGGCACAGGCTCCAGACAGACCCTCAAATAAGCTTGTTTCTGCCTATGCCTGGGGCAGTTGCAGCCTGAGAAGTCCTGCCGCTGTATCCAAAGGCAGTCAAGCCTTTGTAGAAACACAGTCACAGAAAAGAAAGAGAAAAATCCTTTTCAGAGCAGGGTCCCTGTTCCTCGGGTTTGTCAATCAAGAGCTTAAGCTGGTATGTTGCTTTGTGTACCTTCAGATTCTATGTGCTCCCTCCTTTCCTTCATGGCCCAGACCCTTTCAATTATTATATGCTATCTGATCCAGAAAACCTCTTTCTTTTTCTGTCAACGCTGCCCGCTCAGCGCTGGGGCAAAAATCAGCAACCTCTTTGCTTTGACGAGGTTCAGCTGAGTTTGGGGTCTGTTTTAATAGTCAGAATTTGTGAATGAATTCCACAATTGGAACTTGGTTGAGCTCAGCCCCTGCTGTTGGTAAAGTCCCTTTCCTTTCCCCTCCAGGGAGTAGCCTGTGGGGGAGGGGCGCTGGCCACCATGGCTTGGAGACCTCACAGTTCTGGAGGGGCTCGCAGCTCATCCAGACTGGCGTACACTGTGTGTCCGGTTACTGACATGGCCCCAGCAGCAGTTCTGTACTGTTCCTGGTAGCTGTTCTGGAGGACAAACTAAATCCCACACCTTGTTTAGCCACCATCTTGGCACTTACCTAAAAAAAAAAATTAATTGTGAAATATGACATATATACAAAAAGCGGTAAATTTCAATGAGTAGTTATAGAACTAATTTCAGAGTTTGGTAAGGGTTACAGTTCCACAATTTCAGGTTTTTCCTTCTAGCTGCTCCAAGACCCTGGAGGCAAAAGAAGTATCGATGTAATTATTCAGCAGTCATACTCATTTGTTAAATCCTATCTTTTCTATTATAACTCTTCCTTCTCATTTGATCCTTCTCCCAATCTTTAAGGGTATTTAGGCTATGCCCATTCTAACTTTTTCATGTTGGAAAGTGCTGTTGATAGTATGGGATAGGGGGATGGAACTGGTTGATGTTCTTGGAGAGGCTGGGCCCCCTGGGTTTCAGGACTTATCTGGCCTAGGAACCATCTGGAGGTTGTAGGTTTCTGGAAAGTAAATATAGTACGTGAAACTTTTGTAGAATCTCAGATAGAGCCTTAGGTGTTCTTTTGGGTTAACAAAAATGGTGTTGGTTGGGATTTGGCAAACTGATAGTTATCAATATGTAGCTGAAGCTCGCATAAAAGTAGCCTCCAGAATTGCCTCTTAACTCTATTTGAATTCTCTTAGTTACTGATAACCTTATTTTGTTATGTTTCTTTTCCCCCTTTTGGTCAAGAAGGCATTGCTGACCCCACGGTGCTAGGGCCAGACTCATCCTTGGGTGTCAAGTCCCGTGTTGTCAGGGAAGCTTACACCCCTGAATGTCATGTTCCACATAGGGGGAGAGTAATGATCTTCCTTGCAGAGTCGGGCTTAGAGAGAGGCCACATCTGAGTTAAAAAAGAGGTTTTGTGGAAGTAATTCTTAGGCAAAACAATAGGTGGAATTAGCTTCTCCACTGCAGAAATAAGCTTCACAGGAGCAAGCCTTAAGATCAAGGGCTTGGTCTATTGACTTGAGAGTCCCTAATGTTTGAGAAAGTATCAGGGGTTTCCCCAGTGGTAAAGTATATATATATACGCCCCAATTTTCTTACAAGTATTTTCTGAGACCATATAATATTAGTTCTTTACTTTCTTTGCTTATTTTGTACTACATAATATCTCCCAGGTTCATTTACCTCATTACATGCCTCACGACTTTGTTCCTTTCTCTAGCTGCACAGTATTCCATCATATGTATACACCACTTCATCGTGCTGCTTCTCAGTCAGTAGTAACAGCCAGTGTGTTGTTACCTACAGTCAGTATGTAACAGCCGCCTCCATTCATTGGGCATCATGTATAAAGTCTAAAGTAGAAGGTTCACGGCTCACATTAGCCTCACATAGTTGTACGATCATCAGCACTCTCAATTTTAGACAATTTTCATTGCTCCAAAGAGAAAAATAACCAATAAATGCACTTTTACTAAATAGAAAATCCAAACCTTCCCTTAACTCTTGTCCTTCTTCCTCAATAATTTATCCTAGTATCGTAGAACTGTTGATATCTTCCTGTTAAACACAGACCATAGCCATAGCATGCAATAGTAGTTTCTCCCATACCCCTGTATTATTGACTCTCTGTACAAAATTCATACCTTTGAAGTAGTTCATGCACGAACTACTATATTTGTATTCCTAATCGGTGGGATACATGGCTGTGTACAACCCTCTCATCATGTTCACCTTCAATATGGCAGTATAGCTTGTAAGTCCACTAATAAACTGCTTTCACTTATATCCATTCCTTTACATTTATGTTCAACCTCATCAGCTAACCATTCATCCATCTCCAGCCACTGTGTATCTCCAGGTCCCCTATATTCTATATTATAAGCCTCTGAGTTTACCTTTACCGAGGTTATAATAGTGAAATCATATAGTATCTATCCTTTTGTGTCTGGCTTATTCATTCAGCATTATGTGTTCAAGGTTCATCTATGTTGTCATATGCTTTAGGACCTCGTTTCGTCTTACTGCTGCATAACATTGCAGTGTATGTATACACCACATTTTGTTTATCCACTTTTCTGTTGATGGGCACTTGGATTGTTTCCATCTTTTGGCAATTGTGAATAATCCTGCTATGAACATTGATGTGCAAATGTCTGTTTGTTTCACTTCTTTCAGCTCTTCTGGGTACATACCGAGTAGTGGTATTGCTGGGTCATGGAGCAACTCAATATTTAGTTTTCTAAGGTACTACCAGACTGTCTTCCATAGTGGTAGTACCATTATACATTCTCACCAGCAGTGCATAAGTATTCCAATTTTTCGATATTCTTTCTAACATTTGTTAAGTTCCCTGTTTGTTTAATAACAGCTATTCTTATAAGTGTAAGGTGATATCTCATTGTAGTCTTGATTTGCCTATCCCTTATTGCTAATGAAAATAAGCATCTCTTCATGTGCTTTTTGAATTTTTGTTTTATTTTTAATTTCTTTCTTCACTTGCTTTTTAACCGTCGGTGTTTGCTCTTCAGAAAGATGTCTATTGATTTCTTTAGCCCATTTTATAATTGGGTTGTTTATTCTTTTGCTGTTGAGTTGTATAATTTCTCTATGTATACAGGATATCAGACCATTATCTGATATATGATTTCCAAATATTTTCTTCCGTTGATTTGGCTGCCTCTTCACCATTTTGGCAAAGTCCTTTGATGCACAGAAGCTTTTGATTTTGAGGAGCTCTTGTGTATCTGTTTTCTTTCATTGCTTATGCATTGGTGTAACATTTATGAAGCTACCTCCTATTACTAGGTCTTGAAGATGTTTTGCTTTATTTTCTTCTAGGAATTTTATGGTACAGGTTCTTCTATTTAAGTCTTTGATCCACTTTGAGTTAATTTTATACTGAACAGTAAGGGTCCTCTTTCATTCTTTTGGCTATCGCATGCCCATTTATTGAAAAGACTGTTCTGTCCAAATTTAGTTGATTTGGGGACCTTGTCAGAGATCAACTGACCATTGATTTGATGGACTGTCTTTAAACTCTTGATCAAGTCCACTGTCCAGTGCTTCTATATGTGCCAGTGCCGTGATTTTTTTTTACCATTGTGGCTGTGTAATAATCTTGGAAATCTGGAATTGTTATTCCTGCCACTTTGCTCTACTTTTTAGGAATATTTTTAGCTATTTGAGGTGTCTCTCCCTGCCAAATGAATTTGGTAACTAGCTTTTCTTTTGATTGGTACTGCATTGATTCTGTAGATCATTTGGGGTAGAATTGACATCTTAACTACATTTAACCTTCCTATCCATGAACAGGGATTGTCTTTCCACCTATTCAAATCTTCTTTGATTTCTTTTAGCAGTGTTTTCTCGTTTTATGTGTACAAGTCCTTAACAGCTCTGATTAAGTTTATTCCTAGATACTTGATTATTTTGGTTGCTATATTGAATGGAATTTTTTCCTTAACTGTCTCCTCAGTTAGATAATTGCTTCCATGTAGAAACATTACTGATTTTTGCACATTAATCTTGTATCTCACCACTGTGCTGAATTTGTGTATTAACTCAAGGAGTTTTGTCATAAATGTCTACATATTTTCCTAGTATTGTCATCTGCAAATAATGAAAGTTTTACTTCTTCCTTTCTAATTTGGGTTCCTTTTGTTTTTCTTGCATGATTGCTTTAGCTAGAACTTCTAGAACAATGTTGAGTAGTAGTGGGAACAGAGGGCATCCTTGTCTCATTCCAGATATTAGGGGGAATACTTTCAGACTTTTGGATATGCCCTGTATGAAACATCATTTTCTATCCTTTCATTTTCAATCTATTTGTATCCTTGGGTCTAAGATAAGTCTCTTGTAAGCAGCATAGAAATGGATCATATTCTTAATCCATTGTGCCATCAGTGTCTTTTTATTGGTTAGTTTAGTCCATTAACATTCAAAGTTATTACTGTAAAGACATTTCTTGACTCTACTATCTTATCCTTTGTTTTTTATTTGTCTGATCTATATATTCTTTTCCCGCTTTCTCTTTTTATCCTTTAAGCTACACTGCTGGTACTCTTCAATTCTGTGCCCTCCTCCAGATCTCCCTCTCCTGCCTTTTTTTTTCTTTCAGCCGACAGAATTCCCTTTTACTATTTCTTGTAGGGCTGGTCTCTTGTTGACAGAGTCTCTCAGCCTCTGTCTCTCTATGAAAATTTCAATCTCTCTCTCACTTTTGAAAGATAACTGGCTGAATAAAGAATTCTTGGCTAGAAGTCTTTCCCTTTCAGGATCTTAATTATATCATAACACTGCCTTTTCACCTCCATGGTGCCTGTTGAGTAGTCCAAACTCAGTCTTATGTGGTTTCCCTTGTATGTGGCGAGTTTTGTTTGTCTTGCCAGTTTCGGGACTTTCTGCCTCCCCTCAACACTTGGCAGACTGATCAGCATGTGTCTTGGAGTAGGCCTGTTTGGATTCATTCTATTTGGGGTTCTTTCAGCATCTTTGATTTCCTTATTTAATTCTTTTGAGGGTTGGGAAGTTTCCCCCCTTATCTACTTAACTAATCTTTCTAGTCCTTTACTCTTCTCTTTTCCTTCTGGAACATCGATCATTCTTATATGTGTGTGCTTTGTGTTGTCCATCATTTCCCTGAGATCCAATTCAAAAATTTTTCCATCTTTTTTGCCATTTATTCTTTAGTGCATTCAAGTTGAATTATCCTGTCCTCTGATTCACTTATTCTTTCTTCTGCCTCTTAAAATTTGCTGTTGTGTTTCTCGAGTATATTTTTAATTTGGTCTACAGTATCTTTCAGCTCTCTTGTATCTGCTGTTTTTCTGTTTATTCTTTCAAATTCTTTTTTATGTTCTTCTAGTGTCTTCTTGATACCGTTTATGTTATAAGCCAACCCATTGAATTTATTTAGGAGATTTGTGTGAACATGTTTCATTAGTTCTTCCAAAGTCTGTGTCTGCAGTGTTTTAATTTGCTCATTTGACTGGGCCATATCTGCCTGCATCTTTATATGCTTTATGATTTTTTTGTTGGCTTTGAGGCATTTGATTGTCTTACTTTGAATGTTGATTTCCTTCAGTCTTCTAAGGTTTGTATTTGTTTTGAAGGCCTCCGTTTGTACTTGTTTCTTCAATAATTCTCCACCAAACCAAGGCCTGGATCTCATGCAGGGGATTCAACTGTACTTGAGGATCTGTTTGAAGCTAGACAGTTTGCCAGGCTGCACTTTCTGTTTCTTCCCAGCAGATGGTGCTCTTGGGCCTCCTCTTCTCCTCAGGCCTGACTCCCCGACTGTGGCCGCCAGCAGCTGGGTGAGCAGGATGGAGACCCAGCACAAATTCCAGCTAGGTTCATGGGGCCGGGCACGGGATGGTGGCACAGGGGTTGTGTGCAGGATGGGGCAGTGTGGGGCTTGGTGTGGTAGCTTGGAGGCATGGGGCACGGCATGTGCGCAGGGCGCCGAGGCATGGGGGATTCAGTGTGGGGGGACGTGGTGTGGGGTATGGGGTGCAGCATGAGGCATGGCTTGCTTCCTCATCCCCACCTCCCTGTCTGTGCACTCCTGAGGGCTCCAGGCCTCCATATGGAAAGGGGAGTGGTAGGCCCTGTGCATTAGCTGGAGGGTCTCATGAGCAGGTAAAAGAAGTTTACTTGCTTCTGGATTTCCCAGGGGAGCTCTGGGCTGTGGAGTGAGGGAGCTGATAGCCCAAGCTAGCTGTGGGGCAGCACGTTCTTGGGCATGGCCTCTTGTCCCCGTTGGATTCCCAACAGAGCCCACACACCCTGTTCTCTGTGTCCGAGTTCCTTAGCTTTTTTATCCGGGTCTATAAGTTAGAAGACCCTCTCAGGTCACTTGCACCCTGGAACTGCTGTCCCATTTGTTTTTCTGTCACTTCTCTAGTTGTTCCTTGTAGCATAGGTGAACTCAGCCTGTCCTGTTCCACCATCTTCCTGGAAGTCACTGCTGACCTTCAGAAACATTCTCAGGTTAATGAGATTAAAGAGTGAATGGCAGATGAGTAAATGAATGTGATATCCATAGAGAGGTCATTTTTAGAGTGTAATAGAAAGATGAAAATTAAAATGTGGAGTATGGTACTTAGAGGGAGCAGAAGAGTCCAGTAAAACTTTTCAAAATGCTGGAGACCTTCATTGAAAGCAGAAAAGCAAAGGCCCCAGTGCATTAAGGAGAGATAGAATATTTTAAAGAGAGAGGGAAAGAATGACTAAGGAAATGTCATTCCAGGGAAAAATTGACTAAGGAGAAGAGATGAAGTTATTAACTTTGGCAATGAAAGTATTATTTCTAATGAGACTGGAAGGAAGATGAGAGTATTAATGTTATTGTAATAATTTCTTTTTATTAATCATCTACTGTATTCTAAGATAGAATATGTGTGAACTCTTCGTAAACCATTTTGAGGTGTTGAGGGTGATACAAAAAAATTGTGTTAAGACACAAGCTGAATGGAGAAGTGAGTGTTGGTAGTAGACCAGGAGATGTGGTTAGAATTTGGATAGTAGGGAAAAATTGGGAACAGTATTCCAGAAAGGAGACTAACAGATGGAAAAATCAACCATGTAGAAAGCAAAGGTTTCAGCTGGTAACTAGAGTTTGCTGTTTATTTTTCATTCAGTTATTATGATATTAGCAGCTAGTGTTGAGTATTTACTATGTGCCAGGTATTGTTGTAAGCATTTTGCATATATTTTTAATCTTCAGTATAATCAGCGAGGTGTTTGTTCTTATTACCCTCTTTTCACAGATGAGAATATAGAGGGTTAAGTAATTTTTAGCACCAGATCCCACATTTCTGAGAAGAGTAACTGGGATTTGACAGGAGCTTTCTGGTTTCCGATCTCTTGCTCTGAACCTCTTCATTATTTTTCCTCTCAAGAAAATTGTTTTATATTAGGAAGTAATGGCAGAACTGATTGAAGTCAAATTTTGGAAAACCTTGCATACCAGACAGTCAAATTCAAACTTTTTTATTCCCTAATGAAGATCCATGAGCGCTTTTATCAAGAGCAAAGTGAAGTTATAACATTTATGTTTTGGAAGATCCAGGACAGGGCAATGAGTGTGCCTCTAAGAGTCCAGGGAGTTTTAGAGGAACCGAGGCAGCCTTTCCCAGGCTATCATATGCACATGTTTAGACTTACAGGATCTAATTCTCTGTGATTTTCATTATCCTGGGGGCTTGTACGATGCTTCTCTTGATTTGTAGGAGTTAACTTTCCCTTTTATTTTAGTTTTTTGAAAGAAGAAAATTTTTTTAATTTGAAGTGGAGTCATACATTTCCTTTTGTAAATTTGTTATTAGTTATGGTGGGAAAACCCAAGGAGGTTGGAGCTTACATTCCTATGGAGAAGACAGGATGAACATATGTCAATAATATGTAGGAGGAAAAGATTCCTTCTTTTTTGTTTTCCTCTCTCATATTGGTAAGCGGTAACAAATGAAACTCTTTAGGTTTAACTTGTGTAACTGCCAAGGAACGAAAGCACTGTGCTAACATCTGGGCTATAGCTGAGATTGAGGTGTTGTAGAAGGCTTTGCTGCCATACATTGGATTCTAAATTCCCAGAATCCCAAGGCACATGACATAGGTAAATCACTTCACCTTTCTGTGCTTAATGATTTCCTCATTTGCAAAATGAGGGTTATAATCTTACCTCAATTTGTGATTGAGAAAATTAGAGCCAATAATGTAGTATCTATTATTTCTTGGTCCATAGTTAGTTCTCAGTAATGGATACAATATAGTGATTATTTTTTATCCTGCCTGTTATGCTATTGTAGGACTAATGGTAGAGAACCATTGTTACCTCTTCTGTAGCCTAAAATAGGCAGATCAGGGGAGTCACACATGCACATGCCCCGTAAATACCCATATTACCCCAAATTGTAAATTTTCTGGAAAGGGTTGGTAAATGATAAGAACCAGTGAAAACTAAATCTAGCATAAGAATAAGAGAAGGACATTAAATAATTAATAGCCTATCAAGTAAAAGAAAAAGTATGTATCAGTTATGATTAATCCTTTGTTTAAAGGAAGAATCTGAAATGGAGGAAACGGATCTTCCGTTTCAGCAGAGCTAGAGAAGCTGGTATGTAAAGACTTGTATTTCCTTTGGAAAGAGTTAGAACTTAATAAATAAGAAATTCGGTCACAGAGGAGTTGATGGTGTACTGTTTGTCTTTTTTTTAAATACAAGTACCAAGCATCACTTTAGGAAAAGCTGCTTCCACAAAGTGTTGTGACAGCATTCTTTGATTTGACTTGGGTCATTTCCTGTCTGTTGAGACTGCATTCTACAGGCACATCTGTATTTAGGGTCCAGGAAATGAGGTAGAGATTTAGAAAGGAGAGGAGGAGAGTACAAGTTGGTGTTAGGATTAGACATAGTATTTTTACTATATTTTTTATTTTTACTTTATTATTATATGTGGCATCAAAACAGTTGATCCTGTAAGAGAAATCAGCAGAGTGTGGAGCTACTATTTATTTATCCTGTAGGAACTTTGAGGCGGAAGGAAATGTGGAATAGTGGTTTCATAATTTAAAAAAGAAAATTGTGGCATATAAGCGTATGGTGCCTATTGCAGATGTACTGTAATTACCCTTGTAAAAATTCACTTTTTAATTGTAAAAGTAATCTATGCCCATTGTCCCATGTTACTTAATCTTTGTTAGTCTTCAGAGTAGCAAAATATTTAATTTCTGTTTTAATATTAGTTTTCAGGGTTTAATAGTATTGCAGTCACTTTCTTTATTGTACATGTTACACACTTTGGAACCATTAACCATTTTGTGGCTTTAGGCAAATTATTTTCTTTCTAGGTCTCATTATCTTCTTGGCCTCTTTTCACTGATCTCTAAGTTTCTAGCTCTTTTCAAACCTGCTAATTCTAAATAAATTTTAAATTTTCATCATCAGTGTACTTCTTTTGTCATTAGGTGGCGCTAGTGTACCTTTGAGCCCTGTCACCACTTGGATTTCCAGAATTGGGGGAATCTAAAGGAGCCTTGGAATTTTAGCCTAGTCAAACCTCATCTTTTAACAATTGGGGAACTGCAACTCAGAGGCTAAGGCCCATGGCCAGGGTCATACAATTACTTGGAACTTCTTGAATCCCAGCCATCTGTCTTTTGTCTTCATTACACTGTTTCCCTAGTTGGTTTTGTAAAGAAAATGCAAAGAATGACCATGTTGTCAACCATTCAAGTAAAAATAACTTAAAACCACTCTTTAAGACAGGCATCACATTTAAAATAAATAGTTGGTATGTTTCTGCGTTTTTCCTTCAGACTGTCAGCTTCCAAAGGACATTCATTGCCTTACCTATAGCTAACCTGCCCTCACAATTTGTCCTAGAAGTAAGCTCTACAGGAATCTCAACCAGAGCCTCTCTTTCAGGCGATTATTTACTCCCATCTTGCCCATTCCCTCTGATAAGTTGTTTTCTTTCAGCAGTTGCTTGCAGCTAAGTATGGTCATCCACAGCTCTGTTTCATCTTTGTCCACTGCCTAATCCAGGCAAGAGAGCCTCTGGGGGAAAGGGAGATGTGCTTCTGGTTCTTCAAAAACTGATCTCCTGGGTTTTCCCAGCACATGTGAGCTGTACTGTTATTCCCCCTCTTTTTTTTATCAGTAACAAAGATGTATTACCATAAATCATGGCTGTGGGCAGCAGAATAGTGTATTGGGAAGCAGTGTGGTTGAGTGGAGAAGGCATGGGCTTTGGAGTCACCCCTACTGGGTTGAATCTCTCCTCTCTCCCTGACTGACTGTGACCCTTTCTTGTCTCCCTAGCAAGGGTTCTGTTACCTCCCTGTAGGATTGTTGTGAGCAATAAATGAGGTAATGTATGAAAAATCTGTGGATTGTGTTTTTGTTTTTATTTTTGTTTCTAGCAGCATGGCTGCTTGGGGAGATACTTGGAAGAATTATGTAGTAATATTCAAAAGAAGATGGGGAAGATTTGCTTTGACTTGGAGCTGGAAATCAGTCAGACCCCTAAGGACTTACTTGTACTGTAATGGTTCAGATTTTATATTTATTGTGTCTTCTCCAGCACCCTGCATACTCAATACATGTTTATAGAATTAAGGAAGTGGAAATGCCTTTGTGTATTCCAGGATGTGGTTGTTTGTTGTGGATGTACATTATAGCTTGAAACTGTGTATGTTATGTGATTAAGTAGAGTTGTTTTGTTCATCTAAGATAAAGAATTAGATGTGAAGTTTGGCACGGGTAAACTTAGTTCATATTGGGGTCTTTAATAATATTTGTTGAGCCACTGTAGATAGGAAAGCTTACACTAATCAGCACTGGCTATTCCTTGTTAGGACTATTACTTTTGGCTTTATTGTTCGATGGAGTGAATAGATGAGAAATGGTGCTTTATCTCATTAACCCAGAAACTACATGCAAATCTATTTATAGTCAGGTTTTTCTTTCTAAAGCCCTTATTTGAGATTCTTAAGGTGTGAAATGCTGACCCATGATGGTAGATGCTCATTAAGTACTAATTATTATTGTTGCTATTGTATTGAGAAAAACAGGAATGACTGTAGGACCTATTTGTGAAAGATGGCAGCCCAAAGGAAGTAGTTCTGCCAGAGGAAGTAGTTCTGTATTAGAGAAAGTATCACTGATCTACATCAGTTTCAGAGAAATAATGTAGAACTGTGCTATCCAGTATGATAGCCACACACTACATGTGGCAATTGAGCACCCAAAATGTGGCTGGTTAAAACTGTGATATGCTGTAAGTGTAAGGCCCACCCAGAATTTCAAACTTGGTATGAAAAAACAGATATAAAATAATCACATTAATAACTTTGCATATAATAACATTTTGGATATATTGGGCTCAGTAAAATATTTTATTAAAATTAATTTTGCCTATTTCTTTTTAAAAGGTGCCTGCTAAGAAAATGTAATGAAGCTTATATTGTATTTCTGTCCAATAACACTAGATTAGAAGATACTGGAGATCTTTGGTACTGAGCTATGTACAACTTTGTTTTAGAGAATAAAGTGGGAGGTTTTTTGAGTTTCTCTTTATTTTGATTTTCTGAGGAGAATGGCCATTCCTTAACCAAGATGCCATCACTCTTGGTAATACTAGTGAATAATAGTGAGCACAATATGTATGGTTTAGTGATTTAGCACACCATAAACAATTAGAAGATCCTAGAGTTTAAAGAAAAAGATCCTTTACCTGATCTTAAAGAATTGAGTATTTGCAAAGATCTTTACCCGTTATAATGATATGTTTTCCATAGATGAAACTCTACTAGCAGTAAATGGTCCTAGAATTTTCCTTCCAAGGCAAATTATTAAAATAACAACAAAATAACCAGAAGTAAAAAGAAACAAGAACCATACACTGTATATTGAATTAGGTCATCTGCCTGATTTTCATTAAATTTGTTTTGGTTTCAAGACACTGATTACAAAACATTAACTTGTTATAAAAACTTGAAGTTAAATAGTGATCTCATCACCATCCTGTTTTAGAGCTGTAAGATAATTACTGATTCTGGACATGTGTACCCTTTATAAATCTTATTTTCAGGTAGACTGAAAAAAATTCTTTATTCACATCTTGTGAATTTAAAAACGCTGATTTTTTGTAACAGCACGTGGGAAATAGTATTATGGAAACTTTGTTCTTTGCTGATAGAGAAAGCACACCAGGCATGTGGATTTTGAGAACTTTGAGGGCAATTCTCATTGTTCTGATGTGTAAACTTGCTGCCATCATTCTTTGGTTCTAAGATGCCATCAGTTCTAAGAGATATCTTTATTTTAAGTATTGCTTTAGATAGAAAAAAAATTCTGCCAAACATGATTCTGTCAAACCACTGGTTTTTAAGATGCATCTCTGTTTCAGAGATGTTAAGTGGTGGAAAAAGTGCACCTTAGAATTGATGAAATACACAGATTGTTAACTTTCAACTTGTTTGGAAGTTAGAGAGCCTGTTTTATATATTCTAAATTAGTATCAGATAGATCCAGAATGTATCATGTTTAATGAGTGTGTGGTTTGGCACATTAAAGCTGTTTTTATTTGATTCTATAAATATCCAGACAAAAGCAAAGTAGTGAGTTAATTTTTGAGTTGCTGGAAGTTCCTTGATTTGGAAAAATGAACTTCTAGTTTTTAGTTTCAACTTAGTACCTCTGCAGCTCCCATCTCCCACCACGTACTCCCTCCCCCCGCCATCCCCTTTCAGGCTGTACCTTCCACAAAATCTGTTCTCCATAAAGCAGTTGATAGCAGTTATTTATAGCCTCCAGTGAATTCAAGGCAAAAGGTTAAGTTGTCCAAGGATATCTGCATTCTAAGCCTTATCTCTAATTATTAGCTAAAAATCTCTGTCAGCTTAAAGACTTTTCAGGCCTCAGCTAGCCATGTGGGACAGTTTTGTGGGAATGGCTAGGAAAGAATGAGAGGGAGGCAGCCTTCTACTCTGCCTCTACAGAGGGCTGTGGACGGATAACAGAGCACCTCCTTTCCTTTCCCACCCTAAAGTGTTCAACTAAATTTATCAGCTGGCTCCCTGCCTGTACACTGGAAATGAGTAAGAAAGTAGACTTCATTCCATGCCTGGTTTTCAGACTATGTCTGGAAAAAAAACAAACTTGATTTGTAAATAGCTATATTTCTGACTAATTTCATTGAATTTTTATCAGTTTTATCTTCCTTTTGATTGGGGCCATTGAATTTTAAGGAAACCCTGTGAAGTAAAAAATTCTTTGTACAGTGAATAGCCACTTCCTAATTTACCTGTTTTCTAAAACTTAGTCATTACAAATCTTATTGACTCAAGTCAAGCTATATATTTTGAATGACCATTTGCTAATCCAGATTCTGAGCCTAATTTTCTAAATTCTCTCCAGGCCTGCCTAAGTTTGGCTCTCAGTTAAACTGCAGAAGTACTTCTAGTCTAACTTGAAGGTGAAGGCAGAAATTCTGTCTTTTAAAATTTGTAATATATTCATTGGTTGTGAATCTGCTGATCCTTTCTATACCTTTTACATAGTAAAAGATGCTTAGTAAAATATTAGGTTAATCCCAGGTTTACAGTATCAGGCTCTAATATAAAGGCTAACAAAACTCTTCATTGCTTTGATGGAGTTAGATTAATACAAATTACAGTCTTACTTGGCAAAAGATATTGCACATTTTCAAGGTTTAATTAGATTTAAAATTATATGGAAAAAACTCATCTTTATTGCTAAATTTTGTACATTTAAACTAATATAAAGTGTAAGGCAAATATTTATCATATACCTTTACATACTTTATAATAGTGTTTGTTAATAATTTTCAGATTATATGCTAAAAATATATCTAAGTGTTTTATGACTTCGATTTTTTCTCTTTGCAGCTTGGCGTCTGGTTTTCTTTAGGCTGTGCATATTTGGCCCTGGAAGACTATGGCGGTTCAGCAAAGGCGTTTCAGCGTTGTGTGACTCTAGAACCTGATGTAGGTTTGTTTGGTCTTCTTTAGTCATTACAGCTCTTTAACATTCTGTAAGTTATTTGAACTGTACTGTAGTTCACTGTGACAATTCCTCTTATGTTAGAGGAAAGTGTACCTTTGAAGGGTCACACTTTATAAAGTATGTGACTTATAAATCTCACATTGGTTTCATTTAGAGAATAATTTGCTAAAACAATTTTTTGGTTAAAAACACTTTTCACTGTATAAAAATATACAGCAAAGTATCATGTATATTTTTTACATCCACTAACATGTATTGCCTAATAGGGAAGGTCTTTTAGTGGAGTCTATTTTTGTATATGTTTAACGCAGTTTTATTGAGATTCAATTCACATACCATACAGTACATCCATTTATAGTGTGCAAGTCATGGTTTTTAATTTATATACAGAGTTGTGCAACAATTATCACATCAATTTTAGATTATTTTTGTCACTCGATAAAGCAATCTTCATATTCATTATCACTCGCTACCTAAAACATACTCCACCCTGTCCAAGGCAACCACTAATATCTTTCTGTCTCTATAGATTTGAATATTCTGGGTGTTCCATATAAATATAATTATACAATATGTGGTCTTTGTGACTGGCTTCTTTCAGTTAGCCTAATATTTTCAAGGTTGATGCATGTTATAGCATGTTTATCTGTACTGCGTTCCTTTTAATCAGCAAATAGTATTCCATTGTATGGATATACCACGTTTATTTTTTTCATATATTAGCTGATGGATATTAAGGTTTTTCCACTTTTTGGCCATTATAAGTAATGGTACTTTCAGCAATCATGTAGAAGTTTTTATGTGGTTATATACTTTGGTTTCTCTTATTAGATACCTAGGAGTGGAATTGCTGGGTCATATGGTAGTTCTATGTTTAATTTTTAAAAAAATTTTTTTCTTATTCCTTTTTTAATATTTAATGAGAAATCTTCACATACATACAGTCCATACATGCTGTACAGTCAGTGGCTTACAATATCATCACATAGTTGTGTATTCATTACCATCATTTTTAGAACATTTGCATCACTCCAGGAAAAGAAATAAAAACAAAAATCTCATACATTCTGTATCTCAAACCTCTCCCTCTCGTTGGCCATTTTTCAATCTACCCAATTTGTTTTACCTCTTATCCCACCTAGTATTTATTTTTATCAATATTTTTATATTTTAATATTTTTATCTTAAAAACTTTACAAACATATAAACATTCTTGACATACAAACATTCCATACATAGTGTACAATCAGTGGCTCACAGTATCATTACAAGTTGTGTATTCATCACCATGATCATCTTTTTTGAATATTTGCATCACTCCAGCAAAAGAAACAAAAAAGAAAAACTAATACATACCATACCAGTTACCCCTCCCTTTCATTGAGCACAAGTATTTCAGTCTACTCGTTTTTTTAACCTTTGTTCCCCGTTATTTATTTATTTTTTATCCATATGTTTTACTCATCTGTACATACCCTGATAAAAAGGAGCATCAGACACAAGGTTTTCACAATCACACAGTCACATTGTAAAAGCTATATAATTATACAATCATCGTCAAGAAACATGGTTACTGGAACACAGCTCAACAGTTTCAAGTGCTTCCCTCCAGCCACTCCAATACATCTTAAACTAAAAAGGAATATCTATAATAATGCATAAGAATAACCTCCAGGATAACCTCTCGACTCTGTTTGAAATCTCCCAGTCATTGACACTTTATTTTGTCTCAATTTTCTCTTCCCCCTTTTGGTTAAGAAGGCTTTCCCAATCCCATGAACCTGGTCCCGTCTTATCCTGGGAGTTCTATCTCATGTTGCCAGGGAAATTTACACCCCTGGGAGTCATGTCTCACGTAGAGGGGAGGCAGTGAGTTCATCTGCTGTGTTAGCTGAGAGAGAGAGGCCACATCTGAGCAACAAAAGAGGTTCTCTGGGGGGTGACTCTTAGGCATAATTTTAAGTAGGCTTAGGCTGTCTTTTTCAGAATAAGTTTCATAGCAGTGAGCCCCAAGATCGAGGGTGCAGCATATTGATTCAGTTGTCCCCTCTGCTTGCGAGAATATCGGGAATTCTCCAAATGGGAAAATTGAATATTTTCTCCTTTCTCCCTAGTCCCCCAAGGAGACTTTGCAAATACTTTTTTATTCATTGCCCAAATTACTCTACTACTCTGGCTATATTGGGGTATCGCACTAACCTGGACAAATGAACAAGAACTCATGCCCTATTCAAGATAGCCTGTACTTACCGTGTTCAACTAAATTGACCATACAAGTTAAATTAGGTAATGTGCTTCCCAAAATACAAATGTTGTACTGAATAAACATTTCTCCCTACAGAAGTTTTTTAAGATATGGACGACATTATCCTTTACCCTGTATTCTGATTTACCTTAGTTCTATCCGGATCAGCTTCATTCATTATCTCTAGTCAAAGTGTGATCCCTTTTTCAACTTTTTAAATGGTTCCTGTATGGGGTAGTGCTGACTTTCATAGCTTCAGAGCCCTAACTCTGAGTCTCGGGTGTCACATAAATACCTGAAGTTTCTGCAACTGAACAAATTATATACAAACAGTTCATTATCTCAGAATTTAGAAATAACAGTTGCAACTCCTGAATATATATGACTGCTGTAAGAGCTTACAGTCTAGGACACTTTACAATAGGCCTCAGCCTGATAACCCATGCTCTCAACTTCAGTTCACCACGTTTTTATGTTACAGTTAGTCTGTATGAGTGAGGCATGATAATATTTCTCTTTTTGTTTCTGACATTGCATTCACTCTACAGTCCTTAAGGTTCATGTACCTAGTTGCATGCCTCACAACTTCATTCCTTCTTGCAGCGCTCAGTAGTTCATTGTAAGTATATACCAAGTTCCCCCTCCTTCCCTCAGTCTTCGTACCCTTAGGCCACCTCCATTCATTGTGAATCACAAACACTGCCGCCATAAACACCAGGGTGCAAATGTCCATTCCTATCCCCACACTCAATTCCTCCAGGTATATACCGAGCAGCAAGGTTGCAGGATCATATGACAACCCCACCTCTAGCCTCCCATGAAACCACCACACTGCTCTCCAGAGAGGCTTCAGTTTCCCTACCGGCAGTGATTAGGCACATCTCTTTCTCCACATTTTCTCTAATACTCGTTTTTCTCCATTCAGTTTTAAACAGTTTTTTTCCACACATCATACAATCCAACCTAAGTTAATAACCGGTTTGCCACCATAATCTATGAAGACTTTTCCTTTTCTTTCACAAAGAATCCATTCCCCTCCCTTATGCCCCCCACTCCTGTTGACATTTAGTTATGGCATAATACCTTTATTACATTTAGCAGAAGCATATTACAGTGTTACTGTTGACTATAAACCCTAGCTTGCATTGGTTCCATTTTTTTTTTACCATCCATTTTTAATATCTTACAGTGTTGACATTCATTTGTTCTCCCTCATGCAAAAACGTTTTTATATTTGTACACTTAATCACCATCATTTTCCACTCTAGGTATTCCTAACTTATTCCTTTATCCTGTCTTTCTGGTTTTCATTTGTGCCCCAGTCCTTCTCCCTCAATCATACTCACATACATTTTCATTCAGGGTACTTATATTATTGTGCGCCAATCAGGTAGTTTTGTGCTGTCCATTCCTGAATTTTTACAATCAGTCCTGTTGCACGATCTTCAGTACACTCATTTATTAGCTCTAGTAGCTTTGCTGTAGATTTTTCCAGATTTTCAACATATAGTATCATGTCATCTGCAAACAGTGAGAGTTTTACCTCTTCCTTTCCAATTTAGATGCCTTTTATTTCTTTTTCTTGTCTGATTGCTCTGGCTAAAACTTCCACCACAAAGTTGAATAAAAGTGGTGACAGTAGGCATCCAAGACATTGTTCCTGGTCTTAGAAGAAAAGCTTTCAGTTTTTCCCTTTGAGGATGATGTTAGCTCTGGGTTTTTCATATATGTACTTTATCATCTTGAGGAAGTTCCATTCTGTATTTATCCTTTAAAATGTTTTCTTCAAGAAAACATGTTGAATGTTGTTAAATGCCTTTTCTGTATCAATCGAGATGATCATGTGGTTTTTCCACTTTGATTTGTTGATATGATGTATTACATCAGTTGATTTTCTTATGTTGAACCAGCCTTGCATACCTGGGATAAATCCAACTTGGTCCTGATGTATAATTCTTTTAATGTACTGCTGGATTAGATTTGCAAGAATTTTGTTGAGGGTTTTTTTGACTCTATATTCATTAAAGAGATTGGCCTGTAATTTTCTTTTCTTGTAGTATCTTTGTCTGGCTTTGGTATTAGTGTGATGTTAATTTCATAGAATGAATTAGGTATCTTTCCTTCCTCTTCAATTTTTTTGAAGAGTTTAAATAGTACTGATTCTTTCTTGAATGCTTGGTGGAATTCACATGTAAAGCCATCTAGTCCTGGACTTTTCTCTTTTGGGAGCGTCTTGATGCCTGATTCAAGCTCTTCACTTGTGATTGGTTTGATCAGGTCGTCTATTTCTTTTCGAGTCAATATTGGTTGTGCCTTTCTAGGAAGTTGTAATTTCATGTACGCTATCTAGTTTATTAACATATAGTTGCTCATAGTATCCTCTATTTCTGTGGGGGGTTCTGTCTCCTTTTCCATTTCTGATTTTATTTATTTGCATTCTCTCTCTTTGTCTCTCTTTTATTTGTTATCCTAGCTAAGGGCCCATTGATTTTGTTGATTTTCTCAAAGAAACAACTTCTGGTTTTGTTGATTCTCTATTTTCATATTCTCAATTTAATTTCTGCTCTAATCTTTGTTATTTCTTTCCTTTTGTTTGCTTTGGGGTTAGTCTGCTGTTCTTTCTCTAGTTCTTCCACGTGAACAGTTAATTCCTTGATTTTTGCTCTTTATTCTTTTTTAAAACAGACATTTAAGGCAATCAGTTTCCCTCTCTTCACTGCCTTTGCTGCATCTCATAAATTTTGATATGTTGTGTTTTCATTTTCATTTGCCTCAAGATAGTTACTGATTTCTCTTATAGTTTCTTCTTTGATCCACTGGTTGTCTAAGAGTGTGTTGTTTAACCTCCATATATTTGTGAATTCTCTGGTCCTCTGCCTGTTATTGATTTCTGATTTCATTGCATTATGTTGCGAGAAAGTGTTTTGTATGATTTCAGTCTTCGCTTGTGACCCAGCATATGGTCTATCCTTGAGAATGATCCATGAGCATTCAAGAAAAATATGTATCCTGCTGTTGTGGGGTGTAATGTTCTGTAAATGTCTGTTAAGTCTAGTTCATTTATCATATTATTCAAAATCTCTGTTACCTTATTGATCCTCTGTCTTAGATGCTCTGTCTATTGATGAAAGCGGAGAATTAAAGTGTCCAACTATTATGGTATAGGTGTCTACTTCTCCCTTCAGAGTTGTCAGTGTTTGCCTCAAGTATTTTGGTGCACTCTGGCTCAGTGCATAAGTATTTATGATTGAGATATCTTCTTGTTGAATTGTTCCTTTTATGATTTAGTATTCTTCTTTGTCTCATATAATTTTTTACATTTGAAGTCTAATTTGTCAGCTATTAGTATAGCTACTCCTGCTCTTTTCTGGTTGTGGTTTGCATGAAATATATTTTCCCAACCTTTTACTTTCAATATATTTTTGTCCTTGGGTCTAAAGTGAGTCTCCTGAAGACAGCATATAGATGAGTCCTGTTTTTGATTAAAAACATTCTTCCAGTCCATGTCTTTTTGATTCAGAATTTAATCCATTAACATTTAATGTTACTACTGAATAGGCAGTACTTTCTTCTGCCATTTTGTCTTTTGGATTTTATATGTCATATCTAATTTTTTTTTCTCTTTTTACCTCTACTGACAGTCTTCATTTCTACACTCTTTTCCAGACCTCTCTCTCCTGTCTTTTCCTATCTGCCTGTAGTGCTCCCTTCAGTATTTCTTATAGAGCTGGATGCCAGTCACAAATTCTCTCAGTAATTGTTCGTCTGAAAATATTTTAATCTCCCCCTTGTTTTTAAACAACAGTATTTCTGGATATAGAATTCTTGGTTAGCAATTTTTTCTCTTTTAGAATCGTAAATATGTCATACCACTGCCTTCTTGCCTTCAAGACTTCTTCCACACATGGTCTTATTGAGCTTCCCTTTATGTAATGGATTGCTTTTCTCTTGCTGCTTTCATAATTCTTTGTCTTTGACATTTGACGTCTGATTTGTAGGTGTCTAGGAATAGGTCTATGCAAATCTGTTCTGTTTGTGGTACACCGTGCTTCTGGGATCTGTAATTTTGTCTTTCATTAGAGATGGAAAATTTTCAGTGAACATTGGCATGGAAATACCTGCTCCAGTCCCACTTTTAATTATACACCCAGTAGCAGGATTTTCGGGTCAATATATCTTCTTTGGAGAGATAACTATTCTAGTCCTAACCTATTGTTTAATTAGGTTGTTTGTCGTTTTGTTGTTCAAGTCAGATATATGGTTACCAAATATTTTATCCCATTGTATAGATTGCTGTTTTACTTTCATGATAAGGTCCTTTCGGGCAGAAAAGTTTTAAATTTTGATGAGGTCCCATTTACCTATTTTTTTCTTTAATTATTTGTGTTTTGGGTATAAAGTCTAAGGAACCATTACCTAAAACGAGATCCTGAAGATGCTTCTCTATGTTTTTTCTAGAAGTTTGAGATTTCTGGCTCTTAGTGTTTAGGTTCTTTGATCCATTTTGAGTTGATTTTTGTATAAAGTATGAGATAGGGATCCTTTTTCCTTTTGGAAATGGAGGTCCGCTTTTCCCATTACCATATGTTGAAGAAACTGTTCTTTCATGATTGAGTGGCGTTTGTCCATTCGTCAAAACAGTTGGCCCTAAATATGAGGGTTGATTTCTAAGCTGTCAATTTGATTCCGTTGGTCTAAATATCTATCCTTATGCCAGTACCATGCTGAATTGATTACTTTGGTTTTGTAATACATTTTAAGACTGGGAAGTATGAGTCCTCCAACTTCATTCTTTTTCAAGATGGCTTTAGTTATTCAGGGCCCCTTACCCTTACGTATAAATTTGATGTTTGGCTTTTCTGTTTCTGCACAGAAGGTTGTTGGAATTTTTATTGGGATTGTAATGAATCTATAAATTGCTTTGGGTAGAATTGATATCTTAATGATATTTAGTCTTCCATACCATGAACATGGAGTGTCCTTCTGTTTATTTGCATCTTTTTAAATTTCTTTTAACAATTTTTCATAGTTTTTTGTAGTTTTCTGTATACAAGTTCCTTACATCCTTGGTTAGATTTATTCTTAGATATTTAATTCTTTTAGTTGGTATTGTTAATGGAATTTTTTTCTCTATTTCTTCTTTTGATTGTTCATTCCTTGTGTATGTAAACACTACTGATTTGGGGATGTTGATCTTGTACCTTGCCACATTGCTGAACTTACAATTAGCTCTAGAAACCTTGTTGTGGATTTTTCAGGATTTTCTGTAAATAGGATCATCTGCAAATAGGGAAAGTTTTACTTCTTCCTTTCCAATTTGGATACCATTATTTCTTTTCCTTACCTAATTGCTCTGTCTTAATCATTCTTTATAATTCTTTTAATATGCTCTTGGATTTGGATTGATAGTTTTAGTTTTTGTTTTTGTTTTTTGAGGATTTTTCCATCTATATCCTGAAGAGCTATTGGTCCATAGTTTACTTTTCTTGTGGTATCTTTATCTGGCTTTAGTAGGAGGGTAATAGTGGCCTCATAGAATGAATTCCAATTTTTTTGGAAGAATTTGAAGAGAAATGGAATTAAATCTTCTTGGAATGTTTGGTGAACTTCCCCTGTGAAGCTGTCTGGTCCTGGGCCTTTCTTTGTTGGAAGGTTTTTGATTACTGATTCAGTCTCTTTACTAGTAATTAGTTTGTTGAGATCTATTTCCTCTAGAGTCAATGTAGGTAGTTTGTGTGTTTTTAAGAACTTGTCCATTTCATCTAAGTTATCTTATTTATTGGAGTAAAGTTTTTCATAGCATCCTGTTATAGTCCTTTTTATTTCAGTGGGGTTGGTAGAAATGTCCCTCTTTTCATTTCTCATTTTTGTTGTTTGTATCTTCTTTCTCTTTTTTCTTTGGGTTTGTCAGTGTTATTGTTCTGTTCAAATAATCAACATTTGGTTTTGTTAATTCTGTTGTTTTTTTAATTCTGCATTTCATTTAATTCTGATCTTTGTTATTTCCTTCTGCTTACTTTGGGTTTAGTTTGCTCTTCTCTTTCTAGTTCTTGCAGTTTTGGCATTCGGTTTCTGATTTGAAGTCTTTTTTAGACTTTAGAACATTTGGAGCTATAAATTTCCCCCTCTGCAGTGCCATCACTGCATCCCATAAATTTTTATTTGCTATGTTTTCATTTTCATTCACTTCTACATATTTCCTAATTTTATTTGTGATTTCCTCTTAAACCCATTGGTTGATTAAGAATATGTTGTTTAATTTCCACATATTTGTGAATTTTCCTCTGTTATTGATATCTAGCTTTATTCTGTTGTGGTCAAAGAATATACATTTTATTATTTCAATATTTTTTAATTTATTGAGATATTTTGTGACCAACATATGGTCTGTCCTGAAGAATGCCATGTGCACCTCAGAAGAATGTGTGTTCTGTTTTTGTTGGATGAAGTGTTCTATATATCAGTTAAGTCTAGTTGATTTAGCGTATCATTCAAGTCTTGTATTTCTTTATTGATCTTGTTATCCATTATTGAAAGAGGTGTATTAAAGTATCCTACTATTAATGTAGAACGATCAGTACCTCCCTTCACATCTGTCAGTATTTATACGCTTCATTTGGGGGGAGTCTGCTGTTAGGCACATATATATTGATAAGGGCTAGATCTTCTTGTTGAATTGTCCCCTTTACCAGTATTATAATGACTGCCTTTGTCCCTTATAACTGTTTTTTACTTAAAATCTACTTTATCTGATATTAGTGAAGCTACCCAGCTGTTCTCTTTTAGACTACTTACATGATACATTTTTCCATCCTTTCATAGTCAACTTACTTGTACCTTTAAATTAAGGTGAATCTCTTGCAGACAGCATGTGGTTTGGTCATGCCTTTTTATCCATTCTGCAATATCTGCCTTTTGACTGGAGAATTTAACCTATTTACATTTCTTTGGTCATTTTTCAATTTAGACTTTGTATGTCTTATACCTGTTTTGTCCCTCAATTCTTTGGTTAAATATCTACTTTTATATTTATATGTATATATGTTTTTATGTTATACCACATTGAGTGCCTTTTATTTTCTCTCTGGCTTGATTTTTCATCTATTTTACTTGTGGATACCAATATCCAAAATAAATAATAATTATATTTGGTTTGATACCAACTTAACTTCAGTAGCATACACGTATATTTTTCCTATACGCCTCTGTCCCCTTGCCTTTTTTTTTAATGTACTTGTTGCCACTTATGTCTCTGTACATTGTATTTTCTAAACCATAGATTTATCGTTATTTTTTATGCATTTGAATTTTAGCACCTGTAGGTATTAAGAAGTCAAGTCACATACCAAAAATACACTACAATAGTGTTGGCATTTATAATTACCCAAATGGATACCTTTACCTCAGTTCTTTATTTCTTTATGTCAGTTTGAACTGTGGTCTAGTGTTTGTTCTTTTCAGCCTGAAGAACACTCTTTAGCATTGCTTATAAGACATATCTAGTGGTGATAAATTTCCTCAGCTTTGGTTTATCTAGGATTGTCTTAATGTCTCCTCATTTTTTGAAAGAACGTCTCACTTGATTCTTGGTTGGGAGTTGTTTTCTTTCAGCACTGAAAGTACTCAACCCATGCCTCCTTGGTTTCTGATGAGAAATCAACACTCAGTATAATTGAGGCTCCCTTGTATGTAACACAATGCTTTTCTCTTGTAGCTTTCATGACTCTCTCTACCTTTTGCCTTCACTAGTGTGATCTGTGTATGATGGGTGTATTTTTTTCTTTATGTTTATCCTGTTTGGTGTTCTCTGGGCTCTTTGGATGTACATATTGGTATCTTCTGCTAATCTGCTAAGTTTGGAAAGTTCTCTGTCATTATTTCTGCATGTATTCGGTCTTACATTTTCTCTCTTCTCCATCTGGGACCCCCATAATGCATATATTTGTATGCTTGATGGTGTCCCAGAGGTATTCGAGACTGTTTTCACTTTTTATACTTCTTTTATCTTTCTGCTTGTCAGCTTGACTCATTTGAAGTGCGTATTATTTACGGTTCTCTAGCGAAACAGAACCAACAGGAGTTATAAAAGTATCTGATGCCACTTTGGAAATGTGAGTCCCAAATCCGTAGGGCATGGTGCAAGTCTGGCAACTCTGAAGAAGGGTCTCAACAAACTCCACAGGAAAGGCTCGCTGGCTAAAAAAGCATTGAAAATTCTCTCTTCCCTCAAGAACACCTTCAACCAATTGTCCAATTGATTGGATTATCTAGTTGTGCGAGATGTGCCCTTAGTTGATAGTAGATGTAATCAGCCACAGCTGCAGTCAACTGACTGATGATTTAATAAACCAGCCTTCTGGCTTATCCACTAGCCGTGAAATATACTTGCAGTAATGGTTAGGCCAGTGCTTGACTGACCAGACAACAGAGTACCATCACCTGGCCAAGCCGGCCCCAGAGCCTAATCGTCACAGAGTTTCTTGCTTTGTGTTCACTGAGTCTTTCTTTTGGCAGCTCCAATCTGTTCTTGAAACTCTTCTGGGAATTTTTATTTCAGTTATTATGATCTCTAACTCAGCAGTTCTGTTTTGTTCCTTTTAAAAATTTCTGTCTCGGGCAGGCCATGGTTGCTCAGCAGGCAGAATTCTCACCTGCCATGCCAGAGATCCGGGTTCAATTCCCGGTGCCTGCCCATGCAAAAAAAAAAAAAAAAAAAAAAAAAAATCTTTCTCTTTACAGAGATTTTCATATTGCTCATTATTGTTCTCCTAATATCCTTTAGGTCATTCACCATATTTTCCTTCATGTCCTTGAGCATATTTCAGATCATTTTTTAAAGGCTTTGTTTGGTGTGTCCACATTCTGTTAGCATCTTTGTTGGTGTTTTTTTGATTTTTATCCTCCTCCTTTTGATGAGCCATCATTTCCTGTTTCTTTGTTTGACTTATACTCTTTTGTACACTGTATATTTGAATGTTTTTAAATGTTAACTCTGAGATTTATTCCCTGAGATATCTGTTTCTTGATTTTTGTAACCAGCTTATCATAAGACAGAGATTTTCTTGAGTCTCGTCCTGCCTATCAGGAGGGTGTGTGTTCAAGGCAAATGCAGTGTGCGGGGTTCTCCCCTCTTTTCTGGGTCTCTGTCTTATCTGGGGCTTTTGCTTGTCACTTGTCTTGGAGTTCCCATGCTATAGGAGTTTCATTGACCCATTTCCCAAAGGTCAGACCTCTCTCTGCTGCATGTTTCAGTCCACAAGCCTTTGCTGCATATTGTCCACCTTTATGATTTGTTATACTCCTTTCATTGTCTCAAGCTTCTTTTGCCTGGAGGGCAAATTTTGGGGGGAGGAGCACCCCGGAGGGGACTTTGCCAAATCAGTCTTTTCTAGCCAAAACAGGGCCAGGGTCCTACAAGGGGTCACAGACCATCTCCACGGTAACCAGAGGAGGGAATCAGAAACGGTTCCAGGAGCTTTTTGCATGGTTCCCCAAAGACAAGCTTTCTTGCCCTGACCAGCAAATATAGCCCTTCCACTAACTATTCCCCATAGCCATGAGGAAGTGTCCATGATCTGTATCGCTACCACCCCTCCCTGGGGTGTTCTGAAACAATGGTGGCCACCGCCTTTGAATGAGTGGGTTGAAGCAGTGGCTGCTGTCCTGGATGGGTTAAACAATGGCTGCCCTCAGACTTGAGCCCCCTGCTGTCCAAGGTCACCATCAAAAGCCTTGATTGGCCATACCCACCCCAGCCTTGGGGAAGAGGATTTTTACATCCTTTTCTATCACCAGTGAGCTAACTATGGGCTGGCTCCCATGATGACCTGTCACGAGAGTGGGAGATTTGGTAGCCTCTATGTGGTGAAAGTAATTAATGTTCTTTACCATAATTTATCAGCCTTTTCCTCATGCTCTTCCCTGGATGCTGTGCAGTGGTCTTCTGGTCTCTGGAGTTCCAAATCAGATGTTTAAGACAGTTCTTGCCTGTTTAATACTTGTTCTGGTTGGAAGGATTGAATCCTGGAGCTCTCCGCTCTCATCACCTTCCCACAGTCCTCTTGGAATTGTTTTCTTAATGTTATTTTTGAATTGTTACATTGCTAGTATAGAGAAGCACAGTTGATTTTTTGTATTTTGATCTTGTATCCTGCAACCGTCCTGATCTTAGGCGGTAAGCGTTTCAGTTTATCACTGATGAGTATGATGTTAGCTATGGGTTTTTCTGTAGTTGTTCTTTATCACATTGAGAAATTTCCCTTCTGTTCCTAGTTTGTTGAGTATTTACTATCATGAAATGGTGTTGGATTCTGTCACATGCTCTTTCTGCATCTATTGAGATGAGCATGTGGGCTTTTTTCTCCTTTATTCTATTAATATGGTATATTACATTAATTGATTTTTGAATGTTGAACAAATCTTGCATGCCCAGGATAAATCCTTTTAATAACCTGTGTGATTCAGGTTTGCTCATATTTTGTTCAGGATTTTTGCATCTACATTCATAGGGGATATCAGTCTATTATTTTATTTGTGATGTTTCATCTGGTTTTGGTATCAAGGTAATACTGGTCTAATAGAATAAGGTAGAAGGTGTTCAAGGGAGGCTCTTCTCTCTTTTGGGGAAGGCTTTGTGAAGTATTTGTGAACTCAATATTTGCTGGAATTCACCAACGAAGCCCTTTGATCCTAGGTTTGCTTTGTGGGAAGTGTTTTGATCACTAACTCAGTCTCTTTACTTGGTGTAGGGTCCATTCAGATTTTCTATTTCTTATTGTGTTTGTTTTGATAGTTTTTGTCTTTCCAGAAATTGGTTCCTTTCATCTAGGTTATCTAATTTTTGCCATATCGTTGCTCATAGTATTCTTTTATAATACTTTTTAATTCTGAAGAACAGTAGGAAAATCCCCTCTTTCATTCCTGATTTAAATAATCTGAGTCTTCTCCCTTTTTTCTTGGTCAGTCTAGCTAATAATTTGTCAATTTTGTTGCTGTTTTCTAAGAACCAACTTTTGGTTTCATTAATTTTTCTTTATTCTCTATTTTATCAATTTCTGCTCTTATTGATATTATTTTATTCCTTAATGGAGAGTGTTAATATTAGTATTCTACCAAAAATACATCCCATTATAAACAAGCAGTAAATATTATGGGGGTCAGTCTTTGTTTAAAACATTAGACACCATTCATATGCCACTTTCAGCTCATAACTTCCTTATTTATCACATTTAAGCCTTTTGATGGACACTTAAAGTTAACCAGTATATTCATAAGTGTCTAAGTTACTTATATAGGATCCTTGGATCTAAGGAAAAGGCTGAAGACTACACTAACGATAGGTATTTTATTTAATGGAAGTCTAGCATTTGGAATCTATCTTCTAACTCAGATTCAGGCCCAAGCAGTCTAAACATTTGAAATGGAATTCCCCGTGATCTACCATTTTTCCCCCATTTTTCTTTAAGTGTTTATAATTTAAAGACATTGCAGAAATCTCAAATGAACAGTTTAATTGATTTTTGACAAATGTATATTGCTGTGTAACTCTCACCTGTTTCAAGATATAGAAACTCCAGTCATCTCAGAAAGTACCCTCCATCAGTAACCATATACCTGTACTTCCTCACCCTCTGCCCCCCAGCAATCCCTCTTCTGAAGTTTTTTCCCCATAATTTAGCTCTGCCCTTTCTAAAACTTCATATAAATGGAATCAAAGACTATGAACTCATTTTTTTTTTCTGGCTTCTTTTACTCAACTTATGTTTCACGTAATCATCTATGTTAGTTGTACCAGCAATTTATTTCTTTTTATTGCTGAATAATTTTGTAATATATAAGTATACCACAATTTATTTTCCCAT
The DNA here is from genome assembly GCA_004026745.1 of Myrmecophaga tridactyla. NCBI lineage: Eukaryota > Metazoa > Chordata > Mammalia > Pilosa > Myrmecophagidae > Myrmecophaga > Myrmecophaga tridactyla. The sequence goes on along the minus strand of PVIY010007617.1, from coordinate 52,237 downwards.
TATCTTGTTGATGGACATTTTGGTTATTTCCACTTTGGAGCTATCATAAATGGACATATGTCCTCCTTTCTCTTGGATAAAAACATAAAAGTGAAACAACTTGATCGTATTTTAGTGCTATTATAAATGTCTTTTGTTTGTTTGTTTTGTTTTTTGTGCATGGGCTGGGAATCAAGCCCAGGTCTCCACATTCTACCACTGAACTGCTCCTGCATCTCCCTTACAGGTGTGTTTCATAGTTCTGGTTCTGTATTTCAGTCTTTGATCTATTTTTAATTGATTTTTGTATATAGTGTGAGGTAGTGCTCCACTTCACTCTTTTGCAAATGGTTATCCAATTTTCCTGGCACCATTTGTCAAAAAAAGGACTTGGCTCTCTTGTCTAAAATCAGTTGGCTATAGATGTGAGGGTTTATTTCTGAACTGTCAGTTCGATTTCATTGGCCTGTATGCCTATCCTTGTGCCAGTACCATGCTATTTTGATTACTGTGGCTTTATAATAATTTTTTTTTTTTTGCATGGGCAGGCACCAGGAATCAAACCCAGGTCTCCGGCATTATATATTATATATAATATATATATTATAAATGTTATTCTTTGAATTTTACTTTTCAATTGTTCATTGATAGAGTATAGAAATAGTTGATTTTTCTGTATTTACTTTGTGTTGCTTGAGTAGTTTGTAGCTCTCCAAGTTCTCTAATCTTTCTTCTGCAGAATCTAATCTGCTACTGATCACACCCAGAATATAGTTCATCTCCAATATTGTGTATTTCATCTCTAGAAGTTTAGTTTAGGCCATTTTTTATATTATTTTATGGCTTGACATACATGATTAACATTTTCGTCTCCTTGAACATATAGAATATGTTTATAACTGCTTTAATGTCCTTATCTACTGTCATCTGTGTTTTTTTCAAGTCTGTTTCTCTGATTTCCTGCTTTTTGCATATGCTTGATAAATTTTAAAAAATATTTTTACTGGCAAGTCTTCACATACATACAGTTCGTACATGCTGTACAATCAGTGGCTTATGGTATATCATCACATAGTTGTGTGTTAATCACCATGATCATTTTTAGACCATTGTCATCACTCCAGAAAAAGAAACAACTCATACATCCCATATCCCTAACCCCTCCCTCTCATTGACCACTAGTTTTTCAGTCTACTCAATTTATTTTAACCTTTGTTCTCCCTATTTTAATTTTTATCCATATTTTTTACTCATCTGTCCATACCCTGGATAAAAGGAGCGTCAGACACATGGTTTTCACAATCATACAATCACATTATAAAAGCTATATCGTTATACAATCATCTTCAAGAAACATGGCTACTGGAACACAGCTCTGTAGTTTCAGGTACTCCCCTCTCACACTCCAATACACCATAAACTAAAAAGGGGATATCTATATAATGCATAAGAATAACCTCCAGGATAACCTCTCAACTCCTTTGACATTTTATTTTGTCTCATTTCTCTCTTCCCCCTTTTGGTCAAGATTTTCTCAATTCCTTGAAGTCAGATCTGGATTGATGACATCTTGGGATTTCTGTTCCATTTTGCCAGGGAGGTCTACACCCTTGGGAGTCATGTCCCATATAGGGGTGGGGAGGGCAGTGAGTTTGTTTGCCATGTCATCTTAGAGAGAGAGAGGCCACATCTGAGCAACAGGAGAGGTTCTCTGTGGGTAACTCTTAGGCCTAATTTGAAGTAGGTTTAGCCTATCCTTTGCAAGGATAAGTTTCATAGGGGTGAACCCAAGATCGAGGGCTTGGCCTATTGATTTGGTTGTCCCCACTGCTTGCGAGAATATCAAAAATTTCCAAGTGGGGAATTTGAGTATTTCCCCCTTTCTCCACATTTCCCCAAGGGGACTTTGCAAAATTGCTTTATTCACTGTCCAAATCACTCTGGAATTAATCAGGGCATCACACTAAGCTGGACAAATCAACAAAATCTCATGCCCTCTTCAAGATTCCATGTACTTATGGTGTTCAATTAAACTGACAATACAAGTTAAATTAGGAAATGTACTACCCAAAATATAAATTTTGCACCAAATAAATATCTCTCCTTTTAGTCTCACACAGAAGTTGAAGTTTTAAAATATGAATGATATCATCCTTTACCCATTCTTCTTATATACCTTAGTCCTATCCAGATCAGCTTCATTCATATCTCTACTCGATGTCTGAGCACTTTTTCTACTTTTTAAACAAGTTCCTGTATGGGTACTACTGACTTTCATAGCTCTAACTCTGAATATCTGGTGTCACATAAATACCCAAAGTTTCTGGGAAGGACCATGTTATATACAAAAAGCTCAGTGGCTGAGAATTGAGACTTAATAGTTATACCTCCTGAATATATATATGACTGCTGTAAGAGCTGACAGTCTAGGACCCTTTACAACATTGCATTGTTTCTTAAGAGAAATCATCTGTCACTAACACCGGTTTCCCCTACATGTAATATGTCTCTTTTTTTGGTCTTCTTTTAAGATATTCTTTTTTATCTTTGTTTTTATTTTTAGCAATTTTCTTATTATTTGTCTAAATGTTATTTTCTGCTTTGTACTTATCTTGCTTTGGGTTTGTTGAACTTTTTGGATCCATGGGTTTATAATCTCATCAAATTTGGAAAATTTTTGGTCATTATTTCTTCAGATATTTTTACTGCTCCATTTTCTTTCTGATACTTCGATTTCAAGTATGTTACACTACTTACATTCTCCCAATAGGTACTTGAGGCTCTACTCATTGTTGTTGTCGCAGTTATTGTTGGGTTGGTTCTCTAATACTATAGTTTCTATTGCCACGTCTTTGAGTTCAGAGATTTCCTCTGCAATGTCCAATCTGCTATTAAGCCTATCCATTGAATTTTTCATTTCTGATCATAAATTTTTTGTTCTAGAACTTCCATTTGGTTCGTTTTACAGTTTTCATATCTCTGCTGAGATTTGCTATTCCTTTATTATGTTCATGTTTACCTTTGAATTTTGAGCATAGTTCTGATGGTTGCTTTTTAAGCCCTTCTATGCTTATTCCAAATGAAATCTCTTTCATTTCTGGATCTATTTCTTTTTAATTAATTTTCCCTGTTTATGGTTGAAATTTGAGTGTCCTGGAAATTATCTGTCCTACCCATTTTGTGCCATGTTGTTGAGTTTCTGGATTTTGATGTCTTCCCTTAAGGATTGTTGAGTTTTGTTTTGACCATTGATTTACTTGTGAGTCAGCTTGAGTTTAAGCTTTGTTTGGGTGTCTAGAGTTGTCTTTATTCTCTAGAATAATGCCTTCCTTGGGTCTGAACTGAATGCCATGGGTTTTCAAAAAGAGCTCTCCACTCTGGTTGGTTGAAACTTGAATAATTCCTAGCACTGTGTAATCTCCATTCAGTTCATAGCTCCCTTAGTAGTTGTTCTCTGCCAGTCCTCGAGGAGTTTTGCCCCGTTCATCTACAGTATGCTATTCAGCTAAGGACTCAGAGGGATCCCTATTGAGCTTTCTGGAACATAGACTCTGCACAGATGCCTCTTTCCTGCAAATTCCAGCCACCTTTTTAGCCCTAACCCTGCTCTCTTTTCTCTTCATTTCAGTAAAACTTGCTGTGTTTTGTTTGTTTCCTTCTCCCCATGTTATAGAACTGCAAGTACCTCTAGCCAGAAGAGTAGTTTAATTGTAGAGACACTTTAATTGCTTCCCTTCCTTCAGGGATTGTAGTCCTGTACTGTCTGTTGTCCAACTTCTCAGAAACAGTTGTTTTCTATATTTTGTCTAGTTTGTAACTTTTTTATGGTGAGAGGGTTAGTCTGTTACTAACTTGCCTGTTTTTCCAGTACTAACTTGCCATGTCTTGAAGTGGAGTTTCAGTGCCTAATCTAATTTCTAATTAGAAATTAGATTTTAATTTTCTAATCATATTTATAGGGCTTGAGAATTTTATACCTTAAGTATTATAAAGCATAGAGTGAAAAGGATAGCAAACATAATTTATACTGTTCTTGATAGAATCAACATTATGTAAAGTCTTTATTTATTTTTGCCATCGGGGAGAGGCATTAGTTTTACCCCGATTGTAGTGTGTTTGATTGACAGAGTACTTAGTAATAACAGTGAAGAATGCACACTCACTCCTTTTTTCTATTACATGATGAAGGATGCTGATAAAATTATGCAAAGCCTTTTAAGATAGGAAAAGCAGTATTCTGCCTTGTCTTGGATTTATAGATTTATGTATAAATGATGTTGCAATTTGTCCAAGTATTTTAAAAGTTTGATTTATTTTCTCATACACCTTTAAACCTGCCTTATTGAAAATTTGATTATAAAGAGCATATATTGGAATAGGAAAATGTGTTGTATTGTTGGTTTCAGCTGTTATTTTACCTAAATAAGAATAGTCTGTAACTGTGTTCTCTATCATTTCAGAATGCTGAGGCTTGGAACAATTTATCAACTTCCTATATCAGATTAAAACAGAAGTAAGTAGCAGCCAAGTATGACAAAACTTTGCTTCCCAAATAAGTAAGCAAGATTCTTTCCAACAAAGCACTGAAACATTGTACCTTATTCTGTATCTTTTTCCCTTGACCATCCATATATTTGAGTTAGAATGCCTTGACATAGTCTTTGAGTTTTAGATTTACAGCTTATTTCTTGAAAATGTTTAATATGTAATCAAATAAATATTTCTTAATATCTTTTTTGAGACTGAGGTTTTGCATTCTAAATTTTGTTACATGATACAAGCAAGCATGCTTTTAGTTGTTCAACTCAATTGATACATTACTTTGTAGTGTTTACTGTGTGCTAGACATTATTAAGAAATGTAAATAAATATGAAACAGTGTCTTCAGGGAGTGTAGGTTTGAAAAATAAAATACTATGCCATAGTATTTTTTAAAACTGCTCAACAATATGAGCAGTATGTGGCAAGTATCAAATAAGAAATGCGAAGAGGGCTATAATAATAGTAAATGATATTTGTTGAGCCCTTAGTTTTTGTCAGACTCATTTAGTCCTTGAGGGTCTCAGAAAAGAGAAAAGAGAAGAGAGAAAGTATATGATCTTAGTTCAGAAACACTTCTGAGAGAATGTTAGACTCAAGCTGAAATTTGAATGATGGGTAGAGGGGACAGAGGAAAACCTTTCAGGCAAGGGGAGTGACCTGCCCAAATACAGAGTGGTAGGAATGAATGTAGTGTTTTAGGAGACAGGAAGTAAAGTGGTCCAGCTATAGTCTAGTGAGAGCTGTAATGAAATTATAGTGAAAGATAAGGTTGGAAAGGCAGGTTGGGTCCAATCGCAGTGTGTTCTGATGATCTGACTAACATGTTGAGACTGTCTATTGGCAGTAAGAAAGCCAGAGGTTTTAGTGGGGATAACTTCATGAAGAAAGGCACTTTTTAAGGAGGTTTATCTGTGGCAATGTGTGAGACAGACTAGAGAGGAAACTGGAGGCTGGGAAACCAGTTAGGAGACAGCTGTTGTAACAATCCAGGCATGAGATAACTAGAGTGGAAAAAGAAGGGGCAGATGCCAAAAATTTATTAAGGGCACAATAAACTGGGCTTACTGACTGGCTATAGAAAACGAAGGAAAAGGAAGAGATAAGGATTTCTTTTGCCACCATTTTAATTAATTAATTAAAGGATGGACAGATTTCCATCTGTCCTGGTCTTGTTTTCAGATTCAGTTTTTCTTTGTTGAATCACAAGATATATCTGAAGACATCATTCAGTTTATATTTAATGATTAAGAGCTTCCTCTACTCTTTGATGACAAGCTACATAAATAAAGTACTATTTATTCTGCCCTTCTATTCAGTAAATAATATTATGATTTTGATTGCAACTGATTGTGTTAAAAGTCACTGGAGACCCTTTTGGTTTAAAGCGTGGGGTAGGGGAAATCCTGCCATAGTTGTAGAATGATCTCATTGAGTTTTTGTGGTAACTGGCAATTCTGGAAATAGTGAAGTTCTTGATACTCTACCTTGTCTTCCAGCCCATTAATCTCATACATTCTGCTTTCTCTCTTAGGAGTTTTTTCATATTATCCCTCAGCCTCTTTTTGATGCCTTCTTTATCTTCCCGCAGCCCGTTGAATAGGTTTTTATGTAAAAGTGGGGTTATAAGGTCAGAGGTAAATCATTCCTTTATTCTTGCCTTTTTACTCTTTCCTTTCTTGGCTGCTGCTCCAGACATAGCTAATTTTTGACTCATGAGATTATTACTTCAGAAGAAAGTTATTACTGCTCCTTTCAAAAGAATCCTATCTGTGCCTTAAAATGGCCTGTTCAACTAACTCATTTATCCTTTTCCTGTCACAAAGTCCTTCACTAAAGTACCTTTTCACTATTTTATTCGACTTCCCCATGTGTCATATCTGTACCAGTTCCTTGGGAAATTTTCTCATCTTGCTATGTAGCTTTCATAGGGCAGTATCTCTATCATGGAGTTCATTAATGAATACTGAAAATGAAGCTCTTCATAAAAGACCTCAAAAAGAAAAAAGAAATCAACTCTGAAAATTTTGAGGCCAGAAAAGTATGAGAGTATGAGAGAACATGTAGGAAAAAAGGTATATTTTTCATGGTGTGGGCTGCTGCTTGTTGAGTTGTTTTCTGATAGAATGACTTCACAATATCCCCCACCCCCATTTCCCACATGAGGAGAACTGGGGAGTCTCAGTCCATCACTCCTGAAGGCAGTTGCTATTACGTGGAAGGTGAGGGGCAAAGTAAAGTAGAGAAAAGAAAAAAGGGGAAAAAGTCCCATGGAAACAATTCATGGCTGAATTTGAAGTAGTTAGAACAAGGGTACTTTCACTTTTTAAATTTCTTTACATGGGCAAGCACCAGACATTGAACCTGGGTCTCTGGCATGGCAGGCGAGAACTCTGCCACTGAGCCACCATTGCCCGCCTGGTACTTTCACTTTTACTAAGGATAGTGGGCCAGGGAATAAATGAAACAGTACATTCCATAAAATCTTTAGGTGAATTGTCGAATTTAGAGAATAAAAACTAAACTGCAGTGAATTGGCTATGAATGAAAAGACTAAAAGGACCTGCTGCAAGAAGGTCATTTTGATAGATACCATAGGTATATTAGAGATTGATTGAATTACTTATGTCTTAAAAGATTTGTGGAGAAAGTTACTGATGATAAGGGCACATTCTTTTTCACATGGTTAGGAAATGAGATGGCCAGGAAAATCCCAAACAATCTGTTCTAGTTTGCTAGCTGCCAGAATGCAATATACCAGAAATGGAAGGGCTTTTAAAAGGGGGAATTTAATAAGTTGCTGGTTTGTAGTTTTAAGGCCAAGAAGAAATTAAAGCAAGTCTATAGAAATATGCAATCTAAGGCATCCAGGGAAAGATACCTTGGTATAAGAAGGCCAATAACATTCAGGATTTCTCTCTCGCCTGGAAGGGCACATGGCAAAGTCTCCTAGCTTTCTCTCTTGGCTTCCGGTTTCATGAAGCTCCCTGGGAGGCATTTTCCTTCTTCTCCAGAGGGCGCTGGCTGGTGGACTCTCTGCTTCATGGTTCTGCGGTGTTCTCTGCTCTTTCAGAATCTCTAGCTTTCTCCAAAGTGTTTCCCCTTTAATAGGATTCCACTAAACTAATCAAGATTGAATGGGTGGAGTCACTACTCCATGTAATCAAGCTTAACATCCACAATTGATTGAGTCACGTGTCCACAGAGCTACTTTAATCAAGTTTTCCAGCCTTTAGTGCTAAATAGGGGTTAGAAGAAACCATTGCTCCCACAATATTGATTAGGATTAAAACATGGCTTTTCTAGGGTACATAAACCCTTTTAAACCAGCACACAACCTCTCTAAATTTTACTTTGAAGTCAGCAGGGAGGAGGGGACTTGATGAAACACTGAAGTTCAACAGAGAAGGGAATGTTGGACCTTGTAGTCTTAAATTTTAAAACTTCAGAATGGCTGTGTGAAAAGGAGATTGATCGCATACATTTGAAAAAGGTTACTATAATCATTTGGTAACACATTTATGATCTCTAAAGGAGTTATTTGTGCAGCCCAGGAGGTAAAACATTAGGATTCTTTGTTAATGTTAATTTGTTTGCTGAGATGTTCAACTTTTGGAATAGATGACCTGAAGTTCTGTTGATTACCATCTCAGTATCAAGTTTTTAATAGTTGTTTTCTTAAGTGATTTAGATAAGACAATTACTTGATGGCTTGGTACATCTTATCTGTAAAACTAGCTAGGCTTGCTTTAATTTTTACTGATTTATGTGTCTTTCTATATCTCTTGAGCCCATTTTTGCTAATTTGTTCATAGCATTCTCTTATGATTTTTTAAAAATTGCAAAGCTTATATTTTGAGTTGAATTGGTAGAAGTTTGTCTAGTTCATTAGTTTTTTCAGAGCCTGCTTTTTAAAAAAAAATAATTTCTACTCTTTTCTTGTTTTATTTGTCTTTATTATTTTCTTCCTTTACTTTAAGTTTATTTGGTATTCTTTTTTCTACTTTACTAAACTGAATTTTTTAACTTATTTTCCATCATTCGTGTCTTGTTACAAATGAGTATAAGGTCATAAATTTACCTGTAAATACTGCTTCAGCTGTATCCCACAGATTTGATACATGGTACTTGCGTTCAGTTCCAGATATTTTGTCATTTCTATTATGAATTTCTCCCCTGCCCCATTTTTAGACTTACATTTTTAAGTTTCCAATTATGCATATTTTAAACTATTTTATTGTTGATTTCTTATTTAATTACAGAAACTGTGGTCTATATGATTTTAGATTTATTTTTTGAATACTAATAACTTGTAATCATTATTTTTATGCTCAATAATTAATTGAGACATTTCATCAATTTCTTTTCTCATCATTTGCTATTTCTAGTATCTCTTTCATAGGTTCCTTTTTCTCAAGCAAGGAGGAATCCTTTAGTAGATCTTTTAGTTAGGGTCAATAGATGGTAAACTATCTTAATCTTTTGTACATTTGAAAATGTTTGATTTTGCATGTACTCTTGAGTGGTCTGTTTAGCTGGTTATAAAATTTTAGGTTGGCAGTTATCTTTACTCAGCACTTTGAAGTACTGCCTTTTGTTGCTTATGAAATATCCGCTTTTCTCTAATTGTCATTCCTTTGTAGATTTTAGGAATATCTCTATTTTCTCTAATTTAACATAATATATTTAGATTTTGTTTTATCTTTATGATACTTGGTACTTGAAATGTACTTTCAATCACAAAACTTAGATCCTTTTTTTAAAATTTTTTATTAATTAAAAAAAATTACAAGAAAGAAACACAAACATTCCCATCACATACACTCATCAATTCATAATATCATCACATAGTTGCATATTCATCATCATGATCATTTCCCAGAACATTTGCATCAATTCAGAAAAAGAAGTAAAGACAACAGAAAAATAAAACAAGAACAGAAAAAAAAATTTTACATACCATACCCCTTACTCCTCCCTTTCATTGATCACTAGCATTTCAAACTAAATTTATTTTAACATTTGTTCCCCCTATTATTTATTTTTATTCCATATGTTCTACTCATCTGTCGACAAGGTAAATAAAAGGAGCATCAGACACAGGGTTTTCACAATCACACAGTCACATTGTGAAAGCTGTATCATTATACAATCATCATCAAGAAACATGGCTACTGGAACACAGCTCAACATTTTCAGGCAGTTCCCTCCAGCCTCTCCATTACATCTTGGATAACAAGGTGATATCTACTTAATGTGTAAGAATAACCTCCAGGATAACCTCTCAACTCTGTTTGGAATCTCTCAGCCATTCACACTTTGTCTCATTTCACTCTTCCCCCTTTTGGTCCAGAAGCTTTTCTCAATCCCTTGATGCTGGGTCTCAGCTCATTCTAGAGTTTTTCTCAATCCCTTGATGCTGAATCTCAGCTCATTCTAGGATTTCTGTCCCACGTTGCCAGGAAGGTCCCCACCCCTGGGAGTCATGTCCCATGTAGACAGGGGCGTTGGTGAGTTTGCTTGTTGTGTTGGCTGGAGAGAGAGGCCACATCTGGGCAAGAATAGAGGTTCTCTTGGTGGTGACTCTTAGGCCTAATTTTAAATAGGCTTGACCTATCCCCTGTGGGGTTAAGTTTCATATGAACAAACCCCAAGACTGGGGGCTCAGCCTATAGCTTTGGTTGTCCACATTGCTTGTGAGAATATCAAGAATTCAACTTGGGGAAGTTGAGTTTTCCCCCGTTCTCACCATTCCCCAAAGGGGACTTTGCAAATACTTTTCCACTCACTGATCATATCACTCTGGGATTCGTCGGAGCATCACTCTGGACAAACCAACAAAATCTCATGTCCTACCCAAAGTTCCATGTACTTAAGGTGTTCAACCAACTATCTACATAAGTTATATTAGGAGATGCACTAGTCAAAATATAAATTTGTACCAAATAAACATTTTTTGCTTTAGTCTCACACATAAGTTGAAATTTTAAAATATTAATTACCATCTATTTTGAACACACTGCAGTAATGACATTCTTTTGTTCTTCCTCATGCAAAAATATTTTTTAAATTTGTACATTTAGTCACTCTCATTCTACACTCTAGGCATTCCTAGATTATACCATCTCAATCTTTATCGTCTTTCTTTCTGATTTCATTTATGCCCCAGCCCTCCTCCCTCTATCATTCTCACATGCAGCCTCATTCAGTGTTTTAACATAATTGTACTACAGTTAGGTAATATGGTGCTGTCCATTTCTGAGTTTTTATATTCAGTCCTGTTGCACAATCTGTATCCCTTCAGCTCCAATTACCCAATATCTTACCCTATTTCTATCTCCTGATGGTCTCTGTTACCAGCGAAATATTCCAAGTTTATTCACTAATGTCAATTCATATCAGTGAGACCATACAGTATTTGTCCTTTTGTTTCTGGCTAATCACACTGAGCATAAGATCCATTCATGTTGTACATACTTCATAACTTTATTCTGTCTTAGAGCTGCATAATATTCCATCTTATATATATGCCACGGTTTGTTTACCCAACCTTAGGTCCTTTTTTAATTCAGGAAAATCCTTGGCTGTATTTTTTTCAAATATAGCATCCTAATATTCTCTGTATTCTTTTACTCTGGAATGTCTATCAAATGTATGTTTGAGCATTACTTCTTATTCTTTCCTCTGTTCTTCTCAACTGCTCTTTTGTTTTTTAATCACAACCCTGTTTGAATTCTTCACTATTATCTCTCAGTTTATCAGTTCTCATTTTGACTATATAAAGTCCAGTTTTTGTGATGTGTTGAGTATTTTGGTTTTAATGACTTTCTATTTGAAAATTTCCAGTTGGTTATTTTTCACATCTTCCTGTGCTTTTTTCATTTCTACCTGTTTTTTTTTGTTTGTTTGTTTGTTTTGTAATTTCATACTCCTTTTAAATGTAAATTATTTCTTTCTTTATCTTTCAGTATTCCAAACAAAATTTTTAAGGGCTTAATTGATTGTTCCTTAAAATTCATTTTATCTTTAGTAAATTCATGTTCTGTTGGTTGATTTTCTTGACTATCTTTCCTTGCACTAGATTTTTTTCACAGCTCGTGGAATTTTGACTTGTAGACGCATTCATAATTGGAGACTTTTATTGTTTTGATTTTGCCTCCACACCCCTGGGCCCTTCGTGACTACCATGCTTATTGCTTTTTGTCTTGTGGTTTTGTAGTTGCACTTGCCTAGATACTTTGACTCCACCTCTGGAACCAGGCCTTGATTTTCAGTGATCCTTCTCCTGAACTAATATTGGGATCTTATAGACCTAGTTACAGAGCCAGTGGGTAGCTAGGTCTCATCTTTACTCCAAGATTGTGTCTGTTTCTTTCAGCTTCCCTAGGCTCATTGCTTCTATAAAGCACATACCCTAGGCGGTATTCAGCGGTCTTTCACAAGGAGGAGGGGGTGGAGCTCCTTGGCCTTTGAAACTATTTCCATTCCTCACTTCGCTGGAAGGAACTTTTTTACCTCCTCCTTCCCAGGACCTTTTCCAGGTCATCCCTGGCTTCTGGGATGCTTGCTTCTGGCCCCAGAATCCAGTTGGAAGGCAGTCTCTACTTTCTTTATCTCTTTGTGCTGTTTCTCCATCTCAGAGATCTCGTTTTTTAAACTCAGCAGTATTTTGTGTTTTGGTTTTTTTAAAACATATATTTGGTTCACAGAGTACATCAAAGCATGAGTTTATTTGGCCATTTTGGATAAGAAGATAACCTTACCAGTTTTCAGCCAACATATTTTGATTGTTTCCCGTATTATTAACTGACCATTCTTTGAAACGCTGTAATGGTAATCCACTATGCTAACATATTGGATGTTTAATAATTTATTTCTATCTTTCTATTGTTAGATGTTTTGGATGTTTTTAATTTTTCACTATTAAGACAGTAATTTCAAATTTCAAGACATTTCTATTTGAAGTAGTCATTTATCAGTCTGAATTTTGTTCTTTAAAGATGAATGATAGCATTACTAGGCATTAATAGCTATTTAACATTTTTAAGTTACAATTTGCCTCTTCTTTATGTCTTGTAATCCTTGGTAATAATTGGCATATATGCTTCTGCTAATTTCCTGTAAAAAAAATCCTTTGTTTTACAGAGCATCTCCTGATTTTAAGTACCTTCTGTTTCTAGTATTTATCTCAATAATGGACATTTTCTTTTTTTCTCCTTTTCAAGCTGGTATTATCTTTTACTCTTTGAAAATTTTGATTGCCTTTTTTTTTTCATCCCTGTGTGGGCATGAACTATATTATCTAGTTATGCTAGGAGTTTTCAGTTTTATGCTCCGTTTACCACTCAGGCACTGTTTTATTACTCATAATCTTATATATGAATATAATTGAATAACCTGGTTTAATTGTTTGATTTGTTTGGGTATAGCTTTGATTTCAAAATGACTTTATCGCACTCTTTTTTTTTTCTTTTGTTTAAAGGCAAATATCCTATCACTTAATAGAGTAAAAACTTAATCTCGCTCATTTTCTATCTCAGTGTGTACCTTAAGAAGGTCTCATTGTCAATAGTGAGAGTGGTGGAGTTGTAATATTGAATGAGGAGATGATAATCTCAGGCATTAGGTGTCGTAGGGGACGCAGGGACATTTGTTATATAAGAAAATAGCATTTCATACTTGGGCCTTTATCCAGTTAAACTCTCTTGTCAGAAAGTATTACATTTTTATTTATTTAAAACTAAGAATGAATCTTTGAATGTGAAATGATGTTTCTAGTCTAACAAGGAAATGCCTCCAAGAGGGTAAAAATAACCTACCTCTCTCTCCTTCATCCCTTCCCTGCTTCTCCCACCAAATCACTTATTATTATAGTGACTATATTGTACCATGTATGTATGTGTATATATATATATATTTTTTTTTAACATGGGCAGGCACCAGCAACCAAACTCAGGTCTCTGGCATGACAGGTGAGAACTCTGCCACTGAGCCACTGTGGCCCGTCTTATACCATATATTTTTTAAAGCATGGATGTCAAATATTCAATCATCTTGTTTCCCTCAGTATTATCCAATCCTGTGGTCCAGTTTTGAATTTAGAGCAGACCAAGATTCCTGCCAATTTGATGACACACCTTTAGACCTTAAAAACTAAATGGCGTACCAAAACATTGTTCAAACTTGAAGATACCCCTACTTTTATACAACTAAGCCAGTCTTAAACTTCAGTATTTTCTAAATCTGTTGGACTCAGTCAGAATGAATATCAACATATTATCTGAACTGAGCCTGAATGAAAAAAATTATTGAATAGTTACAAAGAAAAGAAATTATAATGAAAACAGGACATATTTTGAGAGGTTTTAGAGTAGTTTAAAATGTGTAAATGATAACCAGATATAAAATAATGTCCTGTTACCAGTAAGTAGATTGTGGGAAGGAATGAGTGTCTTTTGTATGTATACTATATATGCCACGGGGTCAGTCACTGAATTTTATAGGAAAATTTGAGGTGGTTTTAGGTTGTTTGATCCTCTAATTCTATTTGTTCTTAACATGAGCAATTGAGGATTGACTGGCATTCCACATTAGTGTTCTACTATGGTTTATTCTAATCAAAAGAATTCATTATTGCTCTCTTTAAAATTTCACCTTCAATAGAGTAAAAGCTTTTAGAACTTTACAAGAAGCTCTCAAGTGCAACTATGAGCACTGGCAGATCTGGGAAAACTACATCCTCACCAGCATCGACATTGGGGAATTCTCAGAAGCCATTAAAGCATATCATCGGCTCTTGGACTTACGGGACAAATACAAAGATGTTCAGGTGGGATATATATATTTTGTTATTTTAGTTTGCATTTGATATTGATGCTTGACTTAGATATAAATTGTTTCCTTGAATATATGCAGGAAAATTTTATTAAATACAAGTAAAATGAAATATATAAGAAGTATTTTTCCTTTAATAAAATATTCGTAGTTACATAAACTGAATTTTGTTTTTACTGTGACTTGAAATTAAATAGATTGCTGTTTGTATTACTTATTTGAGTATCTCCGTATATTTGATGATTTGTAATAGTTGAAGCAAATCCCATATTCATTCACTTATTCACTGATCAGGCATTTATTGCATACTTTCGGATGGTTTGAACAGTAAAAAAATGAAGACTAACATTTTCTTTGCAATTTTTAATGAGACAGCTTTCTTGCTGAAATGAAGTTAGAACTGATTGACTCTTAACACAGTACAAAAAATACTGTGTCCTATCAGAGAATATAGGAGATTTTAAGCCACTCTTGTCATCTAATACGATTAAATATGCTGTATCTGTGGGGTTTAGTTATGGTTGAAGACAGTGTGCAAAGCTGATAGAGCTTATGGGTTGCAATATTGTAGGAAAGGAGGGAAGAAGAAAGAGGGAGGAGGAGGGGAGTGTTAAGGACATTTGCTCTGAAATTTTTTAGATGCCTTCCGTATAATGACTTGCTTTTAGTCAGCAATTATTCAGTCAATACAGTTAATTGTGAAGTAAAAATATATTTCTCTTTAAGTTTTTAATGAGGAACTAAAATTGAAAGAAAGTTTAGTTGATGTAAAGAGTGATCCAATAGCATAGGATTGCTTTTTTATTTCCCCAATTTATTCAGCTTTGGTTCTGAATGCATGGAGATGCATTTTGGCCATTTTTCACAGAAGAAAAAAAAGGTCTTTTAAAAAATACTTTTCCTAGCTCCCAGCATAAATTGAGATGTTTTGACTTAGGTTTTATGTTAAGTGGATCTTCAAGCACGTTAGTGGTCATGTTCATAGAGTCCCACCCCTTCTAGCAGTCTAATCATAGGCAGTTTCTATCCATAGCAAAATCATGTTCTCATTCCCATTTAAAGTATTCTAATCCTGTAGCTGTTTTCGCACAGTGTTTAACTTATATCATTCTGAACTTATGTGAACATTTAGTTGTTCACTAAATAATTTTCCTAGAGAAAATTATTAGGATTTAGTTTCAATTCATGGCCAGTTAATATTTTAATCTCTTTTCTTCCCTCTAATTCTTCTCTTCCTCCTCAATTTCAGAATATGAAACAAGTTTTCTTTTGTACAATAGCATCTCATCTGAGCATGAATATTTCAGTGAGCTTGGAATTACTTTCTGTAAAAATACAGTATTTATAGAAACGATCATGTACAGCATTTGGATTCTGGATCCTTCCCTCTCCCACCCCCATTGCCACACATAGGAGCACCAAGAATGACTCCTGTTCAGTGAAATATTGTTTATGTGAACAGAGCACCTTGTTAGCCTCAAGTGCTAAAATGTCAGATGTTATGGCTGTTAGCTTAATTGTCTTATTTGGATTGGGGGAATGTTACTGAGAACATAATGACTAGAAAGCCAGTGTCTTGCTCAGGTCAAACGATCATCTTTAGGAACTTGTAGAAAACACTCAGGTGATCAGATATAGAAATCAGCAGAGTGAGGTACTTTACCAGTGTGTACCTACCAAAAAGAGTTATCTTTGTGCTGTTTCTGTCCGTAGCTCTCTTTAGAAGAGTCCTAGAATTCTCGTGGTGACTTTTGGTCTCTGGCAGGTGTCGTAGAGATGCTCCATAGTGTTAAATCGAGCCTGAAGGAAAGTCTTGGTGGCTAGTCATGGGCACAGTCCTGTTTAGCCTCATGGTTTATTCCTGTCTATCATCCTGCTTCCTTACAACTAGTCAGTATGGACCAAGACTAGTTGATAGGATGTCTGGAATATTTTTAGCTCAGGTAAAAAAAATTTACTTAATTTGACTTTACTCTACAAGGTTGGCACCAGAGTCTTTCAAAAACATCCTGATATTCTTATGTTTGATACTAGCCGATGTAATTCCATTTTAATTTGATTTTAAATTCTCTTTGTATTTCTTTCTACTTCTTTATAGAGGTAGAATATTGTCATTTCAGCTTTTCTAATTTGTGTGTATGGGAATGTATAAATGTACACTGCTGTATACTTATTGTAATTCAGACATAGGGTAAATTAACTACAAATTGTTCTTCAGTTTTTTTCACTGTTTACAATAAGACAGCAACAACAAATGTAGTATATCCACGTTTATCTTTTTTTTTTTAATTTTTTTTACATGGGCAGGCACCGGGAATCGAATCCGGGTCCTCTGGCATGGCAGGCGAGCATTCTTGCCTGCTGAGCCACCATGGCCCGCCCCACATTTATCATTTTCTTCCTTTTCTTTTCATCTCCTAATTTTGAATAATGCATAGGTTGATAAAACCCAGGAATGCTTTTCTACAGTAGTATTTAAGTTCATATCTGGGTTATACATATTTTGATTTATGATAAGGTACATTTTCATGTTGGGGCATAATTGATCCCTATTCAATTTCCTGGGTTTCTACTATTATAAATAATGCCATGAATATCCTTGTGTTTATCAATGATTCTTTCCTCAGCGTAAATTCTGAGTGTTGATCTGTTGGTGTGTTTTGTTCTGTTTTACTTATTACTTGGGCAATCATTTTGGGAAAAGAGTTCAATTATTGCATTATTGACTCCTCATTTCTTGTTTATCTATGGAAGAGGCAAAAAAGAGAATTAACATACTGAATGCTTACTATGTCCTTGGCACTTAACATTAATGATCTTTTACAGTGTGTAAAATAATTGAGGTGGACTCTCAATAGGCCTCGTTTTTCAGTTGATGAATATGAAGTCCAGAGAGGCCATGTAATTTGACTAGTCCTATAGCTAATAGAAACTAGGGTGGAAATCAAGCTTAGGCATGCTTGTTTTTTTCCTTTGTGTCTTGTCTTGAAATCTACAGGAAGATTTATGTTTTCAAAAAATGTTTCCACATCATATTAATGTATATACCTAACAAATATTTTTTAAATTCAGGTATAATTTACACAGATCTTAAATGTTAGTTCAATGAGTTTTGACTATTTTATGTACCTGTGCAACCACCACACAAAATGAGAAATGGAGCATTTTTATCATCACAAAGAGTTCTCTTGTGCCCTTTTCCTGTCAATTGAGCTACTACCCTTTTCCTACCAGACACCCACTTTCTGATTCCTGTCCTGACATGTTAGTTTTGCTTTTTCTTGTCCTTCATATAAATAAAATCATGCAGTATGTATTACTTTACATTGATGTTCTTTATAGGGATTCTATTGGTGTTTTCTTTGGGAGGGGGCCGACTAAATTGAAGTGCTGCTTCAATGTGGACTGTTGACTGAAAGAAAAGAGGGGAGTAAATTGGTATTGGTTGTTTTGTTTTTTGCAAATTTTAGCTCTGTGAAATAGGTATCTTCATTTTACTGCTGAGGAATCAGGTTCAGCAAGGTGAATAGGTTGCTGTCCCAAGTAGTAAAGTTAAGACTTGGGGTCTAGCCTATTTGACCTGAAGTCTGCATGTTCTTTCTTCCCTTTTTATTTTATTTATTTATTTATTTATTTTAACATTTGCTCTGCCTTTTATTTATTTATAATCCATATTTTTTACTCATCTGCCCATACTGTAGATAAAAGAAGTATCAGACACAAGGTTTTCACAATCACACAGTCACATTGTAAAAGCTATATCATTATACAGTCATCTTCAAGAAACACGGCTACTGGAACACAGCTCTACAGTTTCAGACACTTCCCCCTCACCTCTCTAATACACCTTAAACTAAAAAGGGGATATCTGTATAATGCATAAGAATATCCTCCAGGATAGCCTCTCGACTTTTTCAAATCTCTCAGCCACTGACACTTTACTTTGTCTCATTTCTCTCTTCCCCCTTTTGGTCAAGAAATTTTCTCAGTCCCTTGATGCTGAGTCCCAGCTCATTCTAGCATTTCTGTCCCACATTGCAAGGGAGGTTTACATTCCTGGGAGTCATGTCCCACGTAGAGACGAGGAGGGCAGTGAGTTTGCTTGCTATGTTGGCTGAGAAAGAGGCCACATCTGAGCAACAAAAGAAGATCTCTGGGGGTGACTCTTAGGCCTGATTTTAGGTAGGCTTAGCCTATCCTTTATGGGGATAGGTTTCATATGAACAACTCCCAAGATTGAGGGTTCGACCTATTGATTTGATTGTCCCCCACTGCTTGTGAGAATATCAGGAATTCTCCCAGTGGGGGAGTTGAATTTTCCCCCTTTCTCACCATTCCCCCAAGGGGACTTTGTGCACGTTCTTTCAGCACGCAGAGAATTGTTATTTTTTTTATGAAGGAATAGGAAACAAATTCCAAATTGCCTACCTCTCTCTGATAAATTGAAGTTTAGGGAAGCCAAGGGTCAGGGTTATCAAACCAGGAAGCAGAGCAAGTATGTTAGCTCCAAGTGGAGCAAGGAGTTAGCCGAGCGGAAGAGGTAGGAAATTGTTTCATTCTTGGCCTGAAGCCCTCTTGAAAGTTTTTGTAAATGGACCTAAGCAGCCCCTTTCCTTCCTGCTATGAGGATTCAAAGTGCCAAAGTGCTTTAGGCCAAGATATTGGTGCCACCCAGCCAAGGACTTCAATATCAGTGTTGGGAGAGGAGCAAGCTATACTTTTCTATTTGTGGAAATTCTTCAACATTTATATTGATGTTCCTTCAAGAGATGAACTGTCAGCTCTGTTCAGGGTTCAGTGTTGATTCCCCATTGACATTCTTTGCTGCATCCCCCAAATATAATGGAGATAAGAAATAGGTTTAGGATAGAGAATGAAACAAAAGTTTCACATCACCTATGCAAGTTTCCTAGGGCTGCAGTAATAAAGTACCACAAAGTGGGTGACTTAAAACAATAGATATTTATTCTTTCTAGTGGCTAGAAAATCTGAATTCAAGATGTTAGTAAAGCCATACTCCCTCAGAAGGTTCTAGGAAAGAAGCTCTTCCAGCTTCTGGTGGCCCTAGGCGTGCCCTGGTTTATACCAGCATAACTCCAATCTCTGCCTCTGTCTTTACATGGGCTTCTCCTCTATTCTATTCTCATTTAAGACGGTAAGTCATTAGGTTTGGGCTCCATCCTAAATTCAGGATGATTTCATCTCAAGATCTTTAACTAGTTACATTTGCAAAAACCCCATTTCCAAATAAACTTACATTCTGAGGTGGGTGGACATAACTTTTGGGGAGACTATTCAACCCACTATATCACCTCACTAAATTAGGGCTGTGAGCAAAGGATTCATAGTCCATTACATGAAATCAATGGCATGGCATCAGTTTGGTAGGATATTAAGAAATTATGTGGGCTGTTTATACTGATTAAAATAAAATTCCTTTTAAGTATCCAGGCTTAAAATATATATATTTAGATTACTTTATGATGTATCAAACGGACTAAATATATATAAATATTTTTTCATCTCATGGAAAAATTCGGAATAGAAGTGGATGCTTACCAAATTTCCTGAACTTTGAAGTGAAAAGAAAACTCGAAGGAATTTTTATGACCGTGTTTTTAAAAAGGTGACAAAATATCTGTAACAAATAGGAAAGCTAATAATAACTTCATTACATAAAGAGTTAATATCTGTTACAAGAATGAAATGGAACAGAATAGAGAATCCAGAAACAGACTAAAGTTGGTATGGGAATTTAGGACATGGTATGGATGGCATTTTAAACCTGTGGGATAAAAATAGAGTATTCCATATGTATTGGAATAGTTTGGGACCAAAAATTGAACCTCTGTCGTTCTCCTTAAACCAAAATAAATTCAGACTGATAAAGTATTTAGATTGAAGTGGCTTGAAAGGGTAGGATCATGTTGGGAGAACACACATTCTGAACTTAGAGAACTTGGACTTGCATCTCAGCTCTGCCACAGGCTGTGGGACCTAGAGAAAGTTATTTATCTTGTCTGTGCCTCAGTTTCATAAAATAGTACCTGCCTCACCGGATTGTTATTAGACTAAATGAACTAATGTATGTAAAGTACTTAGAATAGCGCCTGGCATGTATGAGTGTTATTTACGTGTAGCTGCTGTAATCATCATCATTGTCGCCATTGTCATCATCGTCCTCGTCATCGTCATCATTTTTGAAAGAATGAAATTTAAAAAAAAACTGAAATGTGAAAAATATGTTTATATGCTTGGGAGTAGAGAAATTGAGGATCAATAATCATAATAGTTTATAATTTTATAGTACTTTGCTGGTTATCAGAACTCTTATATGTATGCTGATTCCTTTGCTTCAAAAATCCGTAATAGATCATTTAAACCCCCAGACACAGGGACCCCAGAATAAGAATGAGAACCTTTAATCCTGGATAGCTTAATGTAATGCCTGGATACTTCCCAGAGTATATGAAGCAGATAATCAAAAAGTGTTGGCACGGAATGATCAAAAGTTACGAATGTTTGCATTTGTTTGGTGTTTCTTGGTATTTAAAAAAAAAATTAATTAATTAAAAAAAAAAGTGTTGGCAAAGTCCCTTGAGGGATGGGAGAAAAATTATGGAACTATTAAGCTTTACCGCTGAGGAAACCCCGGATACTGTGCCAAACATTAGGGACACTTAAATCAATAGGCCAAACCCTTCATCTTGAGGCTTACTCTTGTGAAGCTTATGTATGTAGCAGAGAAGCTTAGCCTACCTGTAGGCATACCTAAGAGTCACCTCTGGAGGACCTCTTTTGTTGCTCAGATGTGGCTTTTCTCTCTCTAAGCCCAACTCTGCAAGTGAAACCGTTGCCCTCCCCCCTACGTGGGACATGACATGCAGGGATGAAATTCTTCCTGGCAGCATGGGAGATGACTCCCAAGGATGAGTCTGACCATGTCACTGTGGGATCAACAATGACATCCTGACAAAAAGGGGGAAAAGAATTGCAACAAATAAGGTATCAGCAGCTGAGAGTGTTCAAATAGAGTCATGAGGCTACACTGGAGGTCACTCTTACGCATGCTTCAGTTAGACATTGATACCTATCAAAACTTGCCAAACCTCAACCAAAACCATTCCTGCCAATCCTAAAGAATACTTAGGGCGTTATATAAGATTCTAAAAATGTTTCATGCACTAGGAAACATCCCAAAACCTACAACCTCCAGGTGGGTCCCTGGACCAGGTAAGTCCTGAAATACAGAGGGGCCAGCCCCTTCCAGGACATTAACTAGTTCCATCTCCCTATCTCATATTTTATGTTACTCCAACATAAAAAAAAGTTAGAATGGGCATAGCCCAAAAACCCATAAAGAATAGGAGAAAGATCAAAGGTGATGGTGGAGTTAAACAGAGGAAGTTGGGTTTAACAACTGAATCATTATACTGTTATTTCTTTTAGCCTCCAGTACCTTCAAGCAGCTAGAAATAAAACCTAAAATTGTAGAGTTGTAACTCATACCAAACTCTGAAATCTGTTCTATAACTAATTGTTGTGATGTACTTTGAAATTTATTGCTTTTATGTATGTATGTTATTTAAAGAGAAGGAGGAATATAACAGAGAAGATAGGATGTAACAAATGAATATGACTACTGAATCATTATATTGATATATCTGTTGGTCTCCAGGGTGTTGGGGCAGCTAGAAGAAAAAACGAAACATCATGAAACTGTAACCCATACCAAACTAAAATCTGTCCTTTAACTGCTTGTTACAATGTCCTTGGAAGGGTGGTACAAGGGTAGCTCAGCGGTAGAATTCTCACCTGCTGTGCGGGAGACCCAAGTTTGATTCCTGGAGCCTGCACCTGCCAAAAAATGTACTTGGAAATTTATTGCTCTTCTGTATGTATCTTATATTTCACAATAAACAAAGAATATATGATATGGCAGATAGGAAATCTGATCTCATTATTCTTATTTACCAACTTTCTAGTCAGCCTCCCATGTTTATGGAGGACTTTAGTAATGAACTGTGTATTTATTCCTTTCAACCCTACATCCAGCTAGTCTTGAAAGTTTTGATGTTTAGGTTGTTGTTTTTTTGTGTGTTTGTTTGTTTGGTGTTTAGGTTTTTGGTCTTGAGAATTCTTTGTCCCTTTGCTTTATCCCACACAATCAGTCCACTCCTGTGGCCATATTTGAATTCTGTTTCCCCAAGAATTGTTCCATCTATCAAATATTAAACTTTTACTCTTCAGCTACTTAATGCATACAGAGTAATTTTATAATTTTGGCTAGTTACTAATGGGTTAAATAATCTTAATATTTTTACCTATAGCAGTAGATATAAACTTTTAAATGGTTTAAAAATTTCTTTTCACTTTTGATGAGGGAAATGAGTGTAGTGCTGATAAACTTGCAGACTGCCCAAGAGGAATTGTTCCTTCCTTGTTGATCATTAAATCAAGAAAATTCTATTTCCATTTCTATATCTGTTTTTAAAAGGAAGGGTTAAATATATGATAAAATTTGTTTTCTTTTGTTTTAGGTAGTCAGTCTAGATAACTGGAATGTGATTTATCTGGCTTACTGATTAGTGTGAGGAAAATTCTGATGTTGACCAGAATGTTGTAAAATTACTGTAATGGTATTTTGCATAATTCTGTCATCACTCTAAAACTACTTTTTAAAATTACATATTTGGCTCCTTTTATTAATGTATTTTAATAACTTTTTTCCTTTAGTGCATGTATTTTAATAACTTTTTTCCTTTAGTGCTTTCTTAATTGCAGGAAATATCTTTTAATTAACTTTTATTGAAATATGTACATACAGAAAAGTATACAAATCACAAGCGGACATGCGAATTTTCATGAGGTAAACACACCTGTGTAACCAGCTTTCCAGCCCAGCTTAGCCCCAAGACCAAAGAACATGCCTGGCACAGAGTTACTCTGGCACAGAGTTACCCATGACTTATGAGCAGGAGAACAGACTTCCCAATGGTGGCCAGTCAGAAAAACAGAAGTCAGTGTTCTGCCCAAAAAAGAGAGAGCATGCAGTGCCACGGGAATGGCTTGTAAAGGTTAGGTACGTCCACGGGGTGTGACAATGGAGTTTCAGCCAGGTCTGGTAAGATGTGATTAGGGGAGGGGGATTTTAATGACATTCCTTCCCCCCAAGGGGACTTTTAGTGTCTGTCCTGACCACACGGGGCTGCTTGCAGTGACTTGTTCTCATAGTGGAGGAGGGTATGGGGCCCTGGGTCCTCAGGCCAGCGTCCAGACCATGAGTCAGAACATTATCAGCCCTCCCAAAGCCTGCAGCCCCTGTAGTCACTGCCCCTGCCCACCATGGGTCTCCACCAACGCCGGACTTAGTTTAAGTCTTACGAATGAATAGTAATAATGTTTGCCATCATCTTTTGTTTCATCTTTACCAATCTTTGAATATATTTATGTATTTTTGCTCCTTCTCTGTTTTTAAATTCAGTTCTTACTTTATCAAAATAACACATACATACAGTTTTACAAGTTAAATAGTAGTATAAGGCTTAAAACAAAATAGAGCAATTTCATGCTCTATCTTCCCTACTTTTCAAGATCCTTCTCCCCGAAAGTATTTCTTTTGCCATTAGCATGTGTTCATATTTCATAATGATAGTTATATACTGTTTTTTTAATTAACCAAATTTAGACATTATCTGTTGATTTCTTGTTATAATAAATGAGAACTTAACTCTCTTATACTAGCACTTCGGCAACTTCCCTGTCTTCCCAATATATTTATATTAAAAATTTTTAGCCAAATGAATATTCTCTGTTAACATTAATACTCCTACGCAGATAGCATTTGAAGTGGCTAGAGGCACTTGGTATCTGCTCCACCCTTTCCCCCAATGTACAGGCACTTCACCAACATTTTCCCTCTCAAACTGCCAGCACTGCTGGTCTCCATTCTTATTGGCACGAAAACCGAATTTCTCTTGTCCATTGTCTCCTCAAGGAGGGTCAGAGTGATGGGATGTTGGGCCAACTGTGAGCTCCCGCAAGAAGCAAAGGATTTTACTAATTTAGTGTTTCATTTGTACATGTGAATATCTATTTTAATAGACCATCCTTTTCAAAACCTGTTAATCCTTAAAGTGTTACAGAATGATCACTTGAAGCAAGTACTGCACATTTATACTGTTTCTTCTATGTTGTTACTTTCATATTGAAAACCATATGTGGGATTCTATTGTGAATTTCATTGCTTTCATATTTAAAACTACACATGTGGGATTATAATGTGAATTAAAGACAGAGACAATGTACTTTGTCCAAATGAAGAAATTCGATTGAATGTCTCCTGTCACTGTGTGTAATTAGGACCATGGGTCTGAGCTTACATTCTTGGAAGTGTTAACGCTCCAGAGGAGCCACAGTTCCTCAGCTGCGCCTCCCGCGTGGATTAGAATGTCTATGAGGAGACATAGCAAGGTGTTATAATGGTTGAAGTTCTCTTAGCAACACCTTCGGGAAGCGGTGTATTGATTCGATCTTTGTTTCAGGCACAATTGTTTATTGAGTCAGTGCTATGTGCCAAGTCCTTAGGTGGATACTGGGAATACAGTGATGATGACATGTGGCCCTTCCTTGAACTTCAGGGTAAGAAAAAGGATCCAGACACCCTGTCTCTTAGAATCTTGCCACTCAAAGTGTAGTCCATGGACTGGCAGCAATCACCTGGGAGCATGTTAGAAATCTACAATCTCAGTCCAAGATGACTCTCCATCAGAGATTCCTCATTTCTAACAAGTTCCCAAATGATTCCAGTGCTGTTGGTCCAGGGACCACACTGAGTAGCAAGTTTTTAAAACACTTTTCTCAAGCTGGGCTTCAGGTGGACCTAGATATCTTTGCTTTCCCCCCCATGTTAAAGAAGTGGCAGATTGGTGATGTGCTTTCTGTGCCGCAGGGAGCTACCTTGAGAGACACAGCTTAATATAGATATGACTGATGTGCCTTAATATAAACCTGCAGAGGTGTTCAACTTAATCCAGCTATCAGTATCTAGGGTAAAATATGTAAAGAGTAAGTGAATGTAAAGAATAACTGGTAGCAAGATAGTCAAGAAGTTGCTAAATGATTAGCTGACCAGGGGTAGTTTCTAGTTAAAAGGAGAAAAGATACTTTCTGGGTACCCCTGTGCCCAATGCAAATGCATTAGTTGTTTATCATTTCACAATTAGGCAGGGGAAAGACCTTTTTAAGCAGAGTTAGAATGTTATCACAGCAGTCCAGATGGAAATTAATGAGACCTAAACAAAAGCAAGACATACTGGATTTAGGATTTATTAGGAATATTGAATCAAATTAATTAGACATGCTAGATGGGACATGACTCCCAGGGATGTGGACCTTCCTGGCAACGTGGGACAGAAATCCTAGAATGAGCTGAGACTCAGCATCAAGGGATTGAGAAAAATCCTAGAATGAGCTGAGACTCAGCATCAAAGGATTGAGAAAATCTTCTCAATCAAAAGGAGGAAGAGTGAAATGAGACAAAGTGTCAATGGCTGAGAGATTCCAAACATAGTTGAGAGGTTATCCTGGAGGTTATTCTTACGCATTAAGTAGATATCACCTTGTTAGTCGAGATGTAATGGAGAGGCTGGAGGGAACTGCCTGAAAATGTAGAGCTGTGTTCCAGTAGCCATGTTTCTTGAAGACGATTGTATAATAATTCAGCTTTCACAATGTTATAGTGTGATTGTGAAAACCTTGTGTCTGATGCTCCTTTTATCTATCTTATCAACAGATGAGTAAAACATATGGAATAAAAATAAATAACAGGGGGAACAAATGTTAAAATAAATTTAGATTGAAATCCTAGTGATCAATGAAAGGGAGAGGTAGGGGGTATGATACGTATGAATTTTTTTCCATTGTCTTTTTATTTTTCTGAATTGATGCAAATGTTCTAAGAAATGATCATTATGATGAATATGCAACTATGTGATGATATTTTAAATTACTGATTGTATATGTAGAACAGAATGATCATAAGTTAAGAATGTTTGCGTTTGTTTGTTGTATTTTTTTTAATTTGAAAATTAAAAAATTAATTAGACGTGGCAGAAATGCAAGAGAAGAGAATCTGGGTCGATGCTCAGAGAACTGTGTATATGGGATCACATTAGAGACTACAGGAAGAACACAGCTGTGGGATCTGTATTTCACACATGGAGAGATGGAGTGAGAGATGTTCACGGGACATGGCTGGTAGATCTTGAGGTGCTGGAGCTATGGAGAGGAGTCTGGTTCAAACTGCACAGACAATCACAGTATGCTTGGTAATGTATTTGAAGCTACAGGTTTGAATGAGATTGTTCAAAGAAGGGCTGAGCACTGAGTATGGGCCCTGTGGAAGAAGAGAACTCAGAGACAGTAAAGGGGCATTCAGACAGATAAGCATGCAGTTCTAGAGAGGGGTTTAGGACGTTTTGACTTTTATTTTAATAAACGTGTAAGGGTGACAACTCTGCAAGTAAAATCATGCCCACTCGCCCTACATGGGACATGATATCCAGAGTGAAAGTCTCCCTGGCAAAGTGGGGCATGAATCCAAGGGATGAGCCTGGCCCTGGCACCATCGGATTGACAGTGTCTTCCAAATGAAAAGAAAGAAAAGAAATGTAACAATATAAGGTATCAGTGGCTAAGAGAGTTCAAACAGAGTTGAGAGGCTATTCTGGAGGCTACTCTTACACAAACTTCAGCTAGATATTGCTATTTACCATGGTTTGCCAAAGCAAAAGCAAAATCATTCTTGTGAACCCTAAAGGACACCTAGGGCTCTCTCTGAGATTCTACAAAAGTTTCTATGCACTACAACCTCCAGATGGGTTCCCAGGCCAGAAGAGCTCTAAAACCCAGAGGAGCCAGCCTCTCCAAGAGCATCAACTAGTTTATCCCCCTATTCCACATTACCACCAGCCATTTCCAACATGAAAAAGTTAGAATGAGTATAGCCCAAATAACCCTAAAATTGGGAGAAGGATCAAAAGGAGCAGGAGTTGTAATAGAGAAGATAGGATTTAACCAGGGAGTATGACTCCTGAATCATTATGTTGATCTTTATTTTATTCTCCAGTGTCTTGGAGCAGCTAGAAGGAAAAACTTAAAATTGTGGAACTGTAACCTATACCAAACTCTAAAATCTGTTCTATAACTACTTGTTATTATGTACTTTGAAATTTATTGTTTTTTTGTATATATATCATATTTCACAATTTTAAAAATGTTAAAAAGTGTAAGGATGATAGTCTAACAAATCTCACAGGTTTATCAAGATCATTGTCCTTGCTGATTTTCTTAGCTTCCCTCTGCTAAAACAAATACCATTAAGTGGGTTGGCTTAAACAACAGGCATTTATTGATTCATGGTTTTAAAACTAGGAGAATTCCAAAATTGAGGCTTCAGCAAGATGATGCTTTCTTCCCGAAGATGCATTCTGGGTCTGGGTGTTGTCCCTCCTTGGCCCTCGCCTTTTCTCTCACATCACACTGCACTGGTGACCTCTTCTCCCTTCTCCTCCAGGTTCCATCGTATTCTTCTGCTGTCTTCCTGTGGATTTCTCTCCTTATAAAGGACCCTGGGAGACTAGATTAGAGCCCAACCTGATTCAGTTGGGCCACACATGAACTGAAGTACCATCTTCAAGAGATCCTATTTAGTATCAAGAGATACTTGATCCTATTTAGTGCCAAGAAATCCTGTTTACAGTGAGTCCATACCGACCAGAATGGATTAATATTAAGAACAAGTTTTTCTGATGAGACTAATTCAGTCTGTACAATGGTGTTGATGGTAGCATTTTGGTTTTGCTGTTTGTTTACTTCTAGCTTATCAATTCACTTATATCATTTTTTAAGGTCCTTAAAATTCTAGTCAGGGCAGTGATTGACGGGATGACTGATCGAAGTGGAGATGCTGCAACTGGCCTCAAAGGAAAGCTGCAGGAGTTACTTGGCAGAGTAACCTCAAGAGTGACAAATGATGGAGAAATCTGGAGGCTGTATGCCCAAGTGTATGGAAATGGGCAGAGTGAAAAACCTGATGAAAATGAAAAGGTTAGTTATCCTCTCCTTCTGGACTCTCACTTTTTGTTCGAGCAGCTATGTAGTAGATCTACTTTTTTGATTAATGAGTGGAGAATTTAGTAATTAGTATTAATATGCTTGATTATTCAGTTTTGAATCAGAGTCCTTAATATAAATACTTTGAATTGCGGACAGGTTAAACTTATAAACTTTGTATGTGGACTTATAAACCTTCTTTTCTCTCTCTCTCTCTCTCTTTTTTTTTTCTTTGCATGAGTTTTTCTTATTTAATTGTTCTGTTCCCTGCAAAAGAGTTTTCTTTAACCTCCTACCCATTGCTGGATCTCTGGCAAACGGCTGGCTTTTGTTTTTCATTCTACACCCCTTTCTGCAGGCTCATTGCTAAGGGCTGAGGTAGACTTGGTCCACGGACGGGAGGAGTGTTTAGATTCGTGATGGAGACTGAAAGGGAAAGGAAAAGGAAATAGATAAGGAGAAGTACTTTTAAAGTCTAAACATATAGTGCTTTATAGAGGTTGTCCTGCCCCGTTTTCACCAGTGCAATAGAATACCAGTTAACCCCAAGTTAATCTCTTATCTTTGAACTTAAAGGAAGCTTCAGAGTTTCCAAGGTTGGAATAATTGTTTTGTGTTTCTTTTCAAAACATCTACATCAAATATATTGCTTGCATGGGTTTGGAATTAGCCACAGTACAGATAATCTGTGGAATTCCTAGCCATTCTCTCCTCCCTCCACCCATCCAGCTGAATTCTGCCTTGGCCTTGCAGCCTAGAAAGTACGTTCTCAAATACACACATGCACACACTGCTGCATTGCAGTCTCCATTTCTTCTTGAACTATGTGCTGTGTATACAGAATTAATGGTACTCTGAATTCTGATCTGTGACTTCTCCTTCCAGAATTCACAAGGATGGGGTTGTGAAAGAAAAGAAGTGTTTTAAACTTCTATGAGCTTATATACCTCTACCATCAATTACACAATTTATACCAAATTCATGCTTTCTGCTTTAAATTGGTCTCTTAAACTTATGGCTACAAATGCTGGGGAAATCTGTATAGTTCTTATAGCTTTCCAGTCCTGGCCTTTATATTTTTCTCTTTACAAGGAAGTATCTTTATCCAAATATATGTGCCTGATTTCCTTTAATTGCTTATTGCTGTTGTGTGTGCATCTATCTACTTTTGTTGATGAGAATAAGAGAGACTGAGCTATGGTACACAGATGCTAATTTTTTAGTTGGAATTAATTCCATATGACTTCCAGGAAAGATAGAGTTTGAAATGTGAATTCTAATTGTTCTCATGTTGTCCTCTCTTTCCTCAGGCTTTCCAGTATCTTTCTAAGGCATACAAGTATGACACACAGTCCAGTTGCTGGGAGAAAGATATTACATCATTTAAGGAAGTGGTGCAGAGAGCCTTAGGACTTGCACATGGTATGTGATGCAACATTTGATATCCATGGCATATCTTAATGTATTTTTTGCTGATAAAAGAGAATATTAGTCAGAAGTAAAAATTCCATTACAAAGAATTTCAGATTATTTCATTATACTGAAGTTATTGCATTTAATTCAGCAAACATTTATGACCAATCACTATGTAGTAGGCCTTTTGTAGCAATAAAAAAAACAAACAGGTAGAGACTTAAGTAATGTTTGAAAAAGTGATGGCTTATAGTAAATTTTTTTAAAAAGATGCACAATACTTTTACAGCTGTATTAACTTTCTATTTGTATTGATTATGCTGTATGAAGGAAACCAGTTAATTTTTCCCTATTATTCTTCCTTTACTCATGTTCTTCCTTTATAAATGGAAATATTTATTCATTAAAAGTACACAGATCTCTGGAGTGTATGTTAATAGCATATACAAAAGAAATATAAAACAATCTAATCTCTAGCTTTGGGAAACTGAGAGGGTGATTTGAGGGAGGTGGTTCTATCTGTGGTTGTACGTGAAAGCTTACGTAAAAAAGCTACATGCCTGTTGGGTAAATGTATTCCACTTTTAATTATTTGCATTAATGAAGAATATGCCAGTTAGATTTAGTAACGTATATTTATTTTTATATAAATATGGGTGTGTGATACCCTGGGAATACAGTTCAAATAAAATAAGCTGCAATGTTAGGAAATGAAACACAAAGACAGTGAATCTACATCCTAATGTCATCATCTTACTTCTCTAATTTCTTCCTACAATTTTAAATACTTTAGAGCAAATAGGGAGGCAACAAGGGACAATGAAGAGGGAAGCGCTGTGGAATCAGGGAGACCTAAGCTCTAGGACTGGCTCTGCCACGTACTTGCTAGATGACTTTGGGCAAATTATGTAACTCCTCTTTCCCCACAGTGAAACTGGAATAATAGCTACATGTGATTGTTAAGAAGAATAAATGAGAGCATATTTAAACACAGACAGTATTTTGTACATGGTTTAAATGTTAATCCCTCTTGCTCACTCCCCCCCCCCCTTCCTTTCAAGGTAGGAACTCAAAACTAAAAAGAAAATTGAAGAGCAAGGATGAAGTTTAACTTTATCTGTAATAAAGTCACAGAACATTGGAACAATTTAGAAATGGGCTTGATAATTAATAATTCTACTTATGGCCTTTGACATCATTGACAAAAAGGATATAAATATCCAATTTCCTAGGTCACCTAACTCTTGACAGATAAGCTTGAAATGTTGAAATCTGCATAGCTGAAATTCCGTATGGAGAACAGAAGTTTGGGGTAATTGCTAATAGGCCAGCGGATGGATGTTTTGGGGGTGGCTAGAATTTGTATGGATTGTACTGGCCTCATGGTGGGTGGACTCAGATGGAGGTCAGGCTTTATGCCTTTGACCTTTGTGGATTCAGTGTTCTGTTTGGGGAAAACACGCTAAGATATATTATGTACATAATTAGCAGGGTGCAGTTTTCTTTGAAGAATTTATCTGATCTATCGACTTCAACTTGCCAACCCTAAACATTTCTTTTAACAGCTAGCTCTCTAATTTCAAAGCCGAGATATTTTCGGTAATCACTGAAATCACTGAGTGATGGTATTAAACCTGTCAAATATAAAGATGTAGGTTAAAGAAATGTTCTAGGAAAAAAATCTTCATTTTGCATCTTTAAGTTGTTTTTAAACTATTATCAGCACCATTTTTTCATCAAAGCAGTACTTGGAGAAAAAACAGTGTCTATTCTTTTAAGTTCTCCTTTGACTTTAATGAATTATGTGTTGGTGCTCCTACAACATTTTAAATGTATTTGGGTGGATGCTCAGCTTTAGTTTCTAGTGATATTTTATTTTTATGAAGATAAATCTTAGCCTTTTCTGACTTCTTTTGTATACCAGTGCTCAAAGAGTGAGCTGGGTTTCTCTGCTATTCCATTCTTTTCAGCCTCTCTCCCCAGCTCTGTTCCTCCACTCCACCCAATTCTGAAAAGGAAATAGAGCATTTAAAAAAAACCTCTCCTAACATAAGACATTGCAATCTCAAAGCAGTATCTGAGACCTTGCAGTAAGAATGCTGTCATTGTGTATCCATTTGCATTGTCTGAAGGGTATTCATTTACAGTTTCTACTAATTTATTTTCTAAGCAAGAGTAGAGAAAAGCTAGTTCATTCTTTGCCGTCCCAGGAACTTTTAAAACAATAGTTATGCATTTTCACTGCAGCCTACTACAGCCTACATGAAAGGAGGCACTGCTCTTTTGGATTTTAATTGGAAACAGATTGTTTCTCTCTCCCTCTCTTTCTCTCCCAGTCCCTTTCTCTTGCCCTCTCTCATGTGTGCCCATGAAATGGGATTGAAGAGGGGAACTAATAGAATATGTATTTGTCTCTTTGCTCTATTGTTGTTTTTCTCAGAATAGAAATAAGGATTAAAAGAAAAATTACAGCTATTTCTGATATAAGTTCTTAGGTATTCAATAGCCTAAATACCTGAGCTATGATAGTTACAGTTTTTTTTCTATAAACTATACCTCACTATCTCCAGGTAAACTCTGCCCTTTGAAAATAAGGTTAACATTGCTAATTACCATGCATTCTTTCCACCTTTAGCTGAGAAATATCAAAATTGCGTTATTAGTCTGAAATAAGATGTCAAACCTGGTGCTTGCTGGCCATGGAAGATATTATTAATGATCAAACTCTGTTTTGCCAGGCACAGCCAGGTTCACAATTGATTAGAATTTGTAGCACAAAGAAATCTATTTTCCATCCCTAATCTAAGATGTAGGCACTAAATAGTTTAGTGCAGTTTTAAAATAGAATCCGGTTAATGGTCCATTTGAATTTAGCATAATTTAGGTAACCAAAAACAAGAACAACTCAGTGAAGAAATATTAGGCACTTTGTTTATACAACTCTTCACTTGTTCTTACAAAGCATTGATAACTGGGCATTCTACCAGGGAGGAGTGTACCCCTTCATAATTTCATGTTTTAGGAAAATGGGCTCCCCACAATGCCGGAGGCAGAGCTGTTGGGAATGACTCAGCTGTCCTCCTCCCCGTTGATACCTTGCATGGCTCAGGAACCACCTCCAAATGAAAGTACCATTCTTCCAGAATGGTGAAAGAACCCTGAGTATGAAAAAGCATTAGAGCCCGCCTTGCCTGCTTCTGCCCCTAGCCAGTAGTTCTCTACCCACTCAGCATCCAGTGAGACGTGCAGCACA
This sequence comes from Myrmecophaga tridactyla, assembly GCA_004026745.1. NCBI lineage: Eukaryota > Metazoa > Chordata > Mammalia > Pilosa > Myrmecophagidae > Myrmecophaga > Myrmecophaga tridactyla. Next base: position 19,104 of record PVIY010007617.1, on the reverse strand, counting down.
CCGAGGGAGCAGACGTGGGCAAAGTGATGGTGGCCAGGCTTGGGCTGGAGCTGCTCCTTCTGGCGCTACTCTTACCCACGCAGATGTGTTCAACTCAAACAATTGTCACAACACTTTCAAGTAACTCCTCCCAGAATACCTCAGATGCTCCAAGTCCAGAAATGCCATTATCCTAGGAGGTGGTAGTACCCTGCAGTGTGTAGCTGGCCTCCTTGTGGTCTCACTCTCCTTTTTATACCCCTACTGTTAAGAGACTCAGACCAAGAAACAACTATGCTTCCCCATGTTCTGAGCCCAACCCCCCCCCCAATCAACTGGCATCTAAAAGCCTGTGTGGCAAGGAGAAAACAGTCTTCATCAAATTTACTGGCTCCACACCTTATTGATGCAGAAAATGTTGAGAACCCCAAATTTGTCTGATTTAAAAAACATGTGGAGGATTTGACTGAATGATGAATGCCAATATTAAATTTGTTGGAATTTTATGTAGAAGAAGAAGAGAGACAATATCCAAAATGAAGAGATGATTTCCTTAAACGTGACTTAAGAAATATGGACACTTAAAACTCTACCTTGGGCCGGGCCACGGTGGAGCAGGTAGAGTTCTCACCTGCCATGTCAGAGAAGCTTTATAATCAGAGACCCGGGTTTGATTCCTGGTGCCTGCCCCAAAAAAAACCAAAAAAAAAAACTCTACCTTGAAAAGCAAATAGATTTTATCTTATTGAGGGAGAAAAAATAGCGTGTGGAATGGAGATTAGGCTTTCATTTGGGACATTAGATGTCTAGAGCCATGAAATGCTAAGGTAATTAGCTTCCATGATACTATTTATATGTGCATTAGAAGGAACCTCCAGGCATTGCTGTAAATTCTCCATGTGCTGTTTCAGCAATACTAATTTAATGCTAATAAACTCTAAATAAAAGTTTTATGTTGTTAAGCTATCACTGTTCTCTTGGGACACGAGCTCTTATTTCTGAAGCTTTGGATTTGACATTGTATTTGACTTTTTATATAGTAATTGACATGTGTCAGTGCAATTATGTGTTGGAATCTACCCCCCAATGGAAGCATATTGAATAAGTCTTGCTTATACACTTATAAATCAAACGGTAGGTATTTCCCATCACATCCCCATCCAACAAGGGCACTCTGGTCACTTAGGTAAACTGATTACAAAGAGTAGAGATACATTGACCTTGACCAATTTCAAAATACTGCTTTTTTGTTTCTGCGTGTGTTGAATACATCTTACACTTTAATGAGTGATCTTTTTTGAAAGTAAAATTCACAGGTCTTGACATTTGAAAGGCAAATATGAAGCTGCCAGAAACAATGTAAATTCAGTATTTAGGAATGTACCCTGCATTAAATTTGTAAAAACCTTTATACTCTTTCTGTAAATATATTTTTCAGCTTTATAAATCAGAACAGCCATAATTAGAACAATTTTTGAATCAGTTAATATTTTTTTATAGTTAGAACTCTTGGTATTAAGCCTAAAATCAGCTTGATTCTGGAAAGTAAATCTTTTACAGCTACCTCAGTGCTCAGAAACCTTTTTAAAAATAGACCCCCATGAAGTTTTTGGTTTGCATGGTCACGAACCGATACGTAGATGTTCCAGCATCTCATATGGCCATGGTAGTCTTGGCAGCCAGTCATTTTTTTTCCATCTTTAGAAACCTACACGGGAACAACCAGATCCCAGAGATCACAAGCAACTGTGTGTGTAAATGACACTCCCTTTTGCTTTATGTCTGAATGCTATACGTCTGTTTTGGATTGTATATTGTGTTTGTGTATCTATGCTTTGATTCAGAGTAACTTCTCATGTTATGGAATTAATTTGCATTGAACACAAATTATAAATAAAAAATGACTGAAAGAGAAATCAGGAAGGATTAGAAATTGAGCTGTGAACTCCGGCAAGTCAGCTCCTTGGCTCGTGTCAGGGGAGTTGTGAGTCTCTACCGGGCCCTCTGGGTCCTGGGGGAGCCCCACCAACACGTACCGCATCTCTTCTAGCCCTTGGTGGGCACCTTGTTTCAATAAAATTTTGTGTACTCGATGTGTGCATGCCGTGTGTGTATTTAGAACGTCACTCCAAACCATCTGTAACTCACCAAAAATCACTCATTTCCCTCAAAATTCCCCTTTTAGCATTTAAGTGTCTTTCTTAAAGAAGGATAAAAGGGGGAGTTGTGCACATAATTATTATTTCTTTTCAAAAATAAGAACTTTACATGCAGAAATATTTCTGAAGTCTGATCCTAAATGAATAATGGCTTTTTTAAATAATGGCCTTTTTTTTTCACTAATTATTTTTATTAAATTTAATTTATACTTTAAAAATCGTACTTATTTTTAATGGATGCTTTCTCCCATATTTCTCTTCCAGTGGCTGTAAAATGCAGTAAAAACAAATCCAGCACTCAAGAGGCTGTACAAGTGCTTTCTTCAGTTCGGCTCAATTTCCGGGCTTTGTTATCTAAAGCAAAGGTGGGAGTGAAGTGTGCATTAATTAGAATCGTCATAGAAAAAGGCCTCTACTGTCTGCGTACTGCTCTTAACTCTTCTTTTAAATCAGGGGTAATTTTAAGCCTACATTATATTTTAGATGCTAGCCCCCTAGGTGGTTGGATGTGCTGGTGAGATATTACTGGACCGATGGCTAGACCACCCTAAACTCAGGTAACTTAGGGGTCATAGAAATAGTGGTTTACAGGCTCATACCTCATGATTTTTAAAAATTAAATTAAAATCATGTACTACCTATTTATTATCACTTTTCCCAAAGTGTAGCATACATACCACTGGTGGCACTTGGGTAAACTTTCTGATTTTAGTATGTATTTTATTGCATATTACAAAAAGAATAGCTGGCACATCAAACCTACAGTTTTGTGGATGTTATGTATTCTCCATTTATGGTAATGATGTAATGTTTCCTTTAAAATACTTTTATTTAAAAAGTAAAAAAATTTGATCCAGAGAAAAATATTAAATAGTTGGTATATACTTGACCAAAAAAAAAAATGTTAAGGTAGATGGGTGACTCAGGTTTGACAATTAAAATAAACCATCAGTTCCCAAATACCAGCCTGTGGACCAGAGCTGTGATAGGGATGCCCAAGAATCATGCAGGAAAGGTTTTTGAAGTCTGACTTCTTGGGCTCTAACCTTAACGGATACAGAGCCATAGCTGAGATGGAGCCTGGGAAATCTGTATTAAGTAATTCTAATGTGCAGCTAGATTTGGATTAATCCTCTGGAAGCAAAATATAAAAGAATTTAACGTCTGGCACAACTTAGCACTTTCCTTCCTAGTCTTTACTTGCCTTCACTATTTAATCTCGGATGGCAAACTAATTTTGACTCACTTCTGAGAGCAAGTATGTGGCATGTGGAGACCATTTCTGGACATGTGTATAAACCTTTCCAGATTGTTCCTTTTTATTAATTAGTTGATTTTTTTCAGATCCAGATGTCATTTTTACCTCCTTAGATAATTAACTCACTGTATTATCCTTACTTAGCTATATGCCAGAACCAGGTTCTACAATCTACCCTGATCTCTATTTCCTCCCCAGTCTGCCAGTACAACTTCAGATTTATGTGTCTCTCGGCATATTTTCCTCAAAGAAAGTCAAAGCATCCAGCTTTTCCTGTGACTCTCCTTCCAAAATTGATAGTAAAGTTTCCTAGCTTTGGTTAGCCCACAAACCTGTTGGTACATGGACTATTTTTTTCCTTCAGGATATACCCGTCCACATCTTGTGGTAATTGTAGTATCAGCCACAGCTATCACCTCCTTGGAAATGTTCCTTTTTTGCTAGAGGTGCTACAAATTTTCCTCTTTTATTTTTCCTTTTTTGCTAGAGGTGCTACAAATTTTCCTCTTTTATTTTTTTCCATTTTAAAATTTGATTCACATAACAAAATCCTTTCTTACACACATTGTTCTTAAAGGAAGAAAATAATTGTTCCTGAGCAGTTTAATCAATTTATATACAACAGAACCAGTTTTAAACCGTTTTCTTGTCACTCAGTGTTCTAGTTTGCTAGCTGCCATCCTGCAATATACCAGAGACAGAATGGCTTTTAAAAAGGGGAATTTAATAAGTTGCTAGTTTACAGTTCTAAGGCTGAGAAAATGTCCCAATTAAAGCAAGTCTATAAAAATATCCAAATTAAAAGCACCAACAAGAGGTTACCTTCACTCAAGAAAGACGGATGAAGTTCAGGGTTTCTCTCTCAGCTGGGAAGGAACATGGCGACGTCTTCTAGCTTCACCTCCAGGCCTCTTGCTTCCTGAACCTCCTCCAGGGGTGTTCTCCTTCATCTCCATAGGCGGCTGGCTGGTGGGCTCTGTAGTTCTCATGTCTCGCCTGCTCTCTTCATTCTCAAGCTCTGTCCAAAATGCTTCCTCTTTTAAAGGATTCCATAAAGTAATCAAGACCCACATGAAATGGGTGGAATCACATCTCCCATTATTCAAAAGTTAATAGCTGCCATGTTTCTTGAGGATGATTGTATAGTGATATGGCTTTCACAGTGTGGCTGTGTGATTGTGAGAGCCTTGTGTCTGATGCTCCTTTTGTCTACCTCATGGACGAACGAGTAAGGCATGTGCATTAAAAGTAAATGGATAGTGGGGGGGGATAAATGTTAGAGTGGATTTAGTGGACTGAGATGCTGGTGGTCAATGGTGGGGGGTATGGTGTATCTGAATTTTTTTTCTGTTTTCTTTTTCTGGATTGGTGCAGGTGTTCCGAGGGGTGATCATGATGATGGGTGTGCAACTATGTGATGATATTGTGAGTTATTGATTGTGTGTCAGGAGTGGAATGGTCATATGGTGGGAATGTTTATGTTTGTATGTTGTTATGTTGAACTAAAAAGAAAAGTTAATAGCCGCAATTGGGCAAGCCGAATCTCTGTGGAGATAATCTAATCAACTTTCCAATATACAGTGCTGAGTAGGGTTTAAGAGAAATGGTTGCTCCCACAAATTGGATTAGGATTAGGGCATAGCTTTTCTGGGGTCCACAGATCCTTTCAAAACAGCACACTCAGCAATGCTAATTCATATCATTCCTTGGGTTACTGTGGTTTTAAATTTTTCCTCTTTTCCTTTTGTCTTCTTGACATTATTTTGGCAAACATTATTAATGATTTATTGTGTATCTGTGTTAGAGGGACAATTTGAGGCTTGGTAGTTAATTTATTTTTGTATAAAATTTATTTAATCAGATGAGGAATTAAAATATAAAAATAAGTATTATTTTTAGGGACTTGGATTGAGATTTGAACATGTCTTTTTGGGGGAGCATGATACAGTTCCCACCAAGAGCAAGTATGTATATACACATATATATGCAAATATGTACATTCACATATACAAAAGTTTCACAAAGGACATTCTGATCAATTTTCTATTCTTTTCTCTTCTATTGCTTTTTTTCTAGTTAATGCTTGTTGCAACTCAGTAAACTAATTTCCCAGCCCAATAATTTTTAAATACGTTCTTAAAATAATCTTTAAATTCTTCACTTGTTTGGGAAATTTAGGCGTGTTTCTCAAATTCAAATGCACTAGTTAAATTTAGCTTTCAAACTAGAGATATTATTTGGTAATATCACAAAGAGAAAATATTTCATATATCCAAATCTTGAAAGTCATAGAAAATTTTACTTAATGTACACAAAGTAAAAAGAACTTTATAATGTTTATATGTCTTGTTTTTAGTAATGTTATAAAAATAAGGTGAAATTATTATTTTATTAAGGCAGTTCAATTTCCGCCAATTTAACTGGCTAATGCATAACATACTGTCTTACTGTGTATTGTAAATGTTAATAACACTTTCCAAATAAGTTTGAAAATGTATGTTTTTTCTGTGTGTTTTATGTTCTGTTTCCTTTTGCCTTCTTTTCAAAGTGCCTTTCTTCCCTTTTCTCTATACAAAGCTTTTTCTTATAACTTATTACCATTATACGCATCTATACTTACATGACTTATGTAGCCTTGTCTGTACAGGTGCTGTGCACCCTTCCATATTGTGTAGATATCCAGATGTTGAAAATGAGACCTCAGAACATCATCTGTATTTAGATTTTGATCTCATTAGATCACCACTGGATCCTCCAACACTAGAAAAATCACATCCTAATACTTAGTTTGAAGTGCCTTTTTTCATATAAAATTTGGAAGTCTTTGATTTCATAGTGGATCATAGGACTTTTCCTCTTTAATTGCATTCCAAAATAACCTACTTTTAGAACACTTTAAAAAGTAAAAATGAATTAAGATAGTATGTAAATAGCTTGCAGTAGGCTTGGTTTACACGAATCTCTGCTCTTTTCTTGCCATGCCAGGGCCTTCATGGAGATAAGCTGGAACCTAAAGATTTACCTAACAAGTCATGTAGTCTGTGCTCTGGCAGGCAGAGTCGCTTTTTTGGCCTTGTCATTGTGCAGGTGTGTGGCAAAGAGCATCGTAAGGCTCTTTTTGTTCATGGGGGTGCCGAGCCCGGTGCCTGACCTCTTTTGGAACACTCAGCCAAAATTTTTATCCTGTTTTTCCTTTCTAAGCCTCAGTGTTTCTCTGCCTCCTCTTTACTTTATAAGGTAGTCATACAGATTCATTATGATTCTCAAGCACTGTAATTCTTCATTTTTAAAGACTGCTTTGTTGGTCAGTTATTTTCCTAAAAGATGTTTTCTATACTAATCACATTGCAGAAGTCCTTATGTTGTTCTAGTGTGAAATACTGTATAAGATGTGACTGCAAAGTAAGGTGACACGATTTTACTAAACATTTTTGAAGTTTTATACGCGAGTGAATGCTCTTTGGTCTAAGAATCACTATGTGAAACTCTAAGCTTAACCCAGTAATGTTATCATCATTGGTAGTGATATTTTAATGGTAGATTTGACTTTTGTAAATAAATCATCTAGTTAGGTCTGATGAAAGAGCTATATAGTAAGCTTAGTAATGCAGTTTCTGATTGATGGTATACACAAACACGTAATGGGATCATAAAATCCTGAGACAGATTTTCTTGGGTGTCTATACTGGCTCATCAGGCAGTTCATAGAGAGGCATTCCGAAATGGTTTTGGCTATGGTAATATTGTTGAAGTATACTGCAGTAAGCCTCCCAAGGCTCATTTTATGTTGTTGAGGGTTTTTTGTGGGTTTTTTTGGCTTTTACCAGATCTTCATAATCTTTGGCCTCAGAGGCCAAAGCCAAAATTATTGTTAAAATAATTAGCATAGGGCGGGCCACGGTGGCTCAGCAGGTAAGAACGCTTGCCTGCTGTGCCCGAGGACCCGGGTTCGATTCCTGGTGCCTGCCCATGTTAAAAAAAAAAAAAAAATAGCATAAAGGGTGTGATTTATATGAACTTGAATAGAAAATGTATTCGTTTACTTGCATATATAACAAATAAATTTGCTTTGTTTGGATGGATAATGTTCCTTAATATAAAACCCACCTATAACTTTGATATGAGTAACCAATAGTGAAAGCAACCACTTGAAAGAGCAGAGCTCATTTGAATTTACAAGTTCAGGCAGACATGCCATTTGATCCATTGTTTAGTTGTTGAGGCCTGGCCGTCTTCAGGATGGTGACCTGAATAAGCAACACCACTGCTCCTGTGATGTTGTGTCTTATTATCAAAGGTTACTTTAATTCTACGGTTTGTGTTTCTTTTGTTTTACAAAGGCTCTAGCGCTTGTTCTGATAGTTCTTTGCTGTTTATGTTGCAGCAACATTTTACAGATGTGGCAAGTGGAGAACTTTCCAGGGAGTTAGCTGATGAAATGGCAGCGATGGATGCCGTAGTGGAAGAGCTCCAAGACCTCAGCAACCAGTTTCGAAACCAGTATTGACCATGCTTGCAACACTTCCTGGGAAAGGTGCTTTCACCTTCTGTTACTTCTCTTATACCTATGTATCTGAAACACAAAATATTCAGTTTTTAAAATAAATTTCTGTTTTTATGGCTAACAGTCTGGTTTTTGTACCTTTCTCAAATGTTTTGAACTATCTGAAGGACACTAAATTAAAAGTTCCCCATTTCTTTAGGCCTAGCTACAGTTAAATCCAGTATTCATATTATCTCGAGGTATTTCAAGCACAAAGAGCAAATAAATAATAGTTTGCTTTTTAGCATAGGCTTATTCTCTCTCAGCCTAATATGAATTGGATCATTCTTTGGAAACATTTTGTTCAAAGAGGGGGGAAAATCACATATTACAACTTTGTGTCATCATTAGATGGGCTGCTTTATTGTCCAAACGTGATAAAAGATTTGGTGATGATGGAAGCCTTTACGTTTCTTGAAACTTTGTGTTTGAATGAGGAATTTACAGGCTTCGCTAAATTGAAAATGTGGGTATGGTTTAACTTCTAAATCAAGAAAATGTAAGAAAAAAAATGACATTACTCAAGTTTTGATTCCACACTAAGTGACTAGTTAACCAGGTCAGGCCTCCTCGTTGTGTGTACTGCCAGCCATAAAGATGATATTTAATGAGAATATTATGTGTGAAAACAACTATAAATCATGCCATGTTGCAAACTGCCAAAGTAAAATGCTTTCTTAGTAATGTCTATGGAAACAAATATTAGAGGCAGCAGCTGAGCTTCATAATCTGAGTACAAAAGTCAGAGTAAGGAATTCTAATTCCTGGCCGTGTTCCTGAATTTTGACTCCCATACAAACTCATTTGACCCTTGTTTTTATTCATGTTCTTATTTATAAAATGTGAAATTACTCTTAGCTTTTTTGTGAATTTCAACTGCCTTTTAATTTTAAAAATACATCATCCATGCATACAAAGTGTTCAGAACATTAAAAAAGTCTTTTAAAAAATTCTTTCACCAATAAGTTTATCCTAACCAGTGCTAAATGCTTTGTCTACTTAACCACCTGCTTCTCTTTTCTGATATCATATTAGCCTAAAGGAATGTCAATACCTATGAGAAAAATCAATAAAATGAGGCAGTATTATGATTAACATTAAGTGCGTACGTTACATCTTTTTTGGAAGCTTTGGTGGGGATGGGTAGGTAAATGATGGAAGAAAGGGTAGGTGGGTGGATGGATGGATGGATGGATGGATGGATGGATGGATGGATGGAGCAAGGTTTTAAGATCAACTCTTTATCAATAGCAAGTTATAACCCCCAGTAGAGAATGGATAGAAAATAAATACCGAAATGAACAATGATTTCAGTATTTAAATGGAAGTCTAAAGAAGAGTTTCAAGGTTTTTAGAAGTTTTTAGTTCTGTTTGCTTTCCTTTGGGTGTAAGATAGAGCACAGGTGATTATGAACATTTACAAACCAAGTCCACAAAGGATCGTCCACTCCAGTTCTGTTCTAGAATGCTGTGCTGAGGCAAAGTTTGCAGGATGCTGCCCTATACCCTCTTTTGTTTTGGAATGATCTTACCAAAAAGAGAGCTATCATATGTCTTCTTCCTTAGGCATAGACCTATTAATTACATTTAGTAATCTTTCTTATATGAATGTTTAATATAATTGAAGATATGTAAATGGAAATACTTTGGTAAAGTTAAAAAAAAAAAAGCTTGAGGCTTTCTAATGAAAACCTCATCAGCACGTCAGGGACGTAGTTTCTTCATCTGTGAAGTGGGTATAGTAATAATAGTACCTTCCCTCAGGTTAATATTTCTTAGAGCACTTTCACCCAGCTTCAGAATCAATAGCACAGTATCTGTGCAAACAGCTCTATTTCATCTATTACAGCTTCTTTTGTACCTTGTATTGATATATTATGGTTAAATACTTGCTATTTCCAAATACCTTATCTATTGTAAGTTTCATTTTCCTGTATAAATACTTTTGTTTTCCGAACTGCTTTTTTGCTTCATCAATTAGATAAAAGAGGGTGTGGATAATAATGAAACTAGCTACAGGCTATTGAGTTCTCATTGTGTGTTGTGCATTGCACCCAGCATCATCCTAAACCTTCAAAAGAACCCTGCTAGGAAGGTTTGTGATGTCATCAGGAAACTGAGGGTCACAATACACAAGGAAGAGAACTAGCCAGACGCACAAGGTTGCTGAAGCCTGCGTGCATGCTTTCTCCTTGCTAGGTTGGGGCTAGAAAAGCCTTGAGTGATCTACTGATTTCAGTCTTCTCTTTCTAATAGTGGAATGCCAGGACATTTTGCCTGTCATCACTTATAAAGTTCCCCAAGGAGAGAAATTCTGTGAGGTTTCGGTTAATAACCTGTGGTCCAGAAAGATTATTCAGTCTTTTTTAAAAAAGTAAATCCTAGTCAATCTTTTTCCAGAGAGGCAGCCTAAGTAAATAGGAACCCCAACTTCATAGAAATGAAAAGTAAAAAAAAAAAGCAAAACAATAAGGAATCCCTGCTCTACACCCAAACCGAAACTCAGGAGCCTAGAGAGTTGATCCTGCATGTGAGAAGCAGAAAATGGGGTGAAGTTGAAGACTGACCTTACCTCAAAAGGCTCCTCAATGCAGTAAAGGAGTGAGTACTCAAAACATCAAAAGCATTGACTTATTTGTGCACTAGGATTAGTCTCTTTATGATGTAATTGTTTCTGTTGGACATGCTGTTAGTTTGGTATTCATAAGCAGAAATGGAAGAAGAAACAATATCAAGTATATGTAGTAAATTCACCCACTTTCCTAAATTACTTCAGAGATTATGACATAAGAAAAGGTTTGACTAGTTTGGGCTATTTGTGACCATTTATCCAAATGGATAAATGGATTACGGTAAATCCAAGTTAAAACCGTGAGTGAGTCTGATGAAAAGTATTCTTTTTTTCCCCATTTTCCTCTTTATAACAGCCGAATCAATCTAAATCACTGTTTAGATAAGGCAACTCTACTTTATAGGCAAAGACTGAGGATTAAAACCTGCAAGTGGACACAACACACTTTCTTTCTGCATGTTCATTCTCAACACGCCCTATAGTGAATGGCAAAGGGCCTTTATTCAGATGTTGGGAACTGTACCATGGTAATACAAATGGATTTTTCACGACATGCAGAAGTGCTTATAAATAGATAGGTTTCAATCAACAAGTAGCTTATTCAGGCATGTGCTCAAATATAGTAGCTGCATTCATTAGACAAACATTTCACACTAATCCCAAGACTATACTAATAAAAGAGTAATCCCTTATGGGCTGAAGGTAATGCTGGTTGCTTTTAACTATGAGAGTCTTTAACTATGAGGGTCTCAAAGCCTAATAATAATTGTAGCTGCATTTGGTTTTCAACAAGTGAACTTAAAAACTGAGCTTATCTTGCAATTTTTTTCCTTATTTTTTTTTAAATTGCAATAGCTTAATGGACAAAGAAATACTTTTTACTTTGGATGTGTGGCTTATAGCAAGCCAATTCCGAAATCAATTGGGTGTGCATTTGTGTGTGTATGTGTGTTTTCTCATTGCTTTATGATAAAGCACCTTCTCTTTCACACTGGTTAATACAAGTATTTGCGGATTTTGCTTTTTCTTTGCCTTTATGACAAATATTGTTACTTTTAAATTTTGAGAATATTTGCAAATCCTTAGTATAGCGGTCTGACTTTCTGTGGACCTTTCCTTCCTTGGGCTTGATTTTTTTCAACAAGGTCTTTATTCCCACATTATTCAGAGCTAGCTGTAATTCGCTCAGCAAAATACCCAAAAACTTCCCTTGCCAGTGATGTCGGCCCTCCCTTCCTCTTTATTATTCTGACTTATAAATTGCAGTGGCCTGTGAGTCAACCACACCATCTCTTGGCCCTGCCCCAACATTGTGATCTATGAAAAGGGAGTCCTGCCAAGGACTAAGAAGCGGAAAACTGATATTATGAAAGCGATCTTCTGCAGGGTAAGTATCAGCCAGTGTGGAGTCTTTTGCGGTGTTATTGCCAGAAAGGATTGGGGGTGGGGTGGTTTGCGCATAAATCATGTTTATGTTGAGGAGCTAACCTGAGCACTGCTAACTTTTTCCAGACTGAGGGCTCAAATGAGCATCAGGTTCTATAGGCACGTAGAGATGGCTACAGAGTGCTGCTCACAGACTGGGGAGTGCTGCTGAAGACTTTCTATGGGATCAGGAAGGCTGTTCACCTCTCTGGGCTTCAGTTTCCTTATCCTATGTAACCTGTCAGTGAATTGCACGGGGTTGTTATAAAGATCAAATGAGAAGATGCGTGTCGATGTAAATAGAAAGTTTAATAGATTATAATTGAAGATGAGTGTCCTACATTGTGCGACCTCTTCTGTCCCCCAGTCGGGAGCCTGATGTCTGTCAGAGCTGCTGGAGTGATGTGATTCTCAGCATTTTCATTCTCTAGCAACCTCTTCCCATTTCTGGGCTGCAAACGGGGATCAGACAAGAGATAAAGGAAATAAGTGTGACAAGATTTTATGAAGTGAAGGAAAAGAGAACCTATCATCCTGATTTCTCACGTTGGTACTAAGAAAAGGAAAGAGAAATGATGATAGGAAGGAATGGAGAGAAAAATGATAAGATGAGGAATTGACTGAGTAGGATGAACACGGTGGCTTCAGCACTTCCTGGACTTGATCACACCTGAGCTGCTGAACCTCTCTGGGCTTCAACTTCCTTAGCTATGCAATACAAATACCCACCCTCACATCAGACAGAATGGCTGTGGGATCAAATGAGATGACACATGTGAAGTATTTTGTGAGCAACTGCACAATCAGCTCTTGTTGTGATGAAGAGAAAGGGACATTGTGGGCGGCTACGCAGGTCCCAGGAGCTGGTGGAGCCCCTGGATGGGTGCACCCAGCAAACAACTTGGTTCCAGTTTCCTTAATCCCCACGGGAGTCTTAGCCCTGTGATTTGGGAAACAACGCTACAGAATTGCTTTCATTCTTCCTTGTGCCCCTTATCACTACTCACTGAAATCAGTTTGGCCTATAGGATGTCTGGTGCCAAGGTCAATGAAAGCAACCTTGATATTTTAACAGCCCTCTGACCAAAAGACCTGCTTATGCCCTTCTAGTTCTTTTTCACAAGAAATTTGTGACAGCAACAGAATGAGCGTGTGCTTCATATACAATGTTGATTCCCCTGAGCATAATCAGAAGAACATAAGGTTATTTTCTTCTGACTAAGTATACCCTGATTGATGTTCACCCTCTCCCCTTTAAAAAAATTACATTTCCCTGCTCATTGTCAAAAAATTTGAAAACACAAATAAGAAGAAAAAAATTAAAACCACCCATATCTCACCCTGGAAGATAACCATATTAACATTTTTAGGTATATCCTTTGTGACTGTTTCTTATATAAATAAATATGCTTACATCTGAGAGAGAGATTAGTATGTTTGTTTTTACCGAATTTAAACTTTTGAAATAAAATACATGAAAACAGGCCTGCCTTTAACAATTGCAGGGCTCAGAGATAAAGTACAAATGGAGGCTCGTGTGCCATTTATCTAAATATTTAAAAGTTATAAATCAAGCTAAGAAACTGTTAAAAAATTGTTTTATACTTTTGTCTTGACAAGTATTCCTTTATAATGACCTGAAAGGCCATTTTTAATTCCAGACCAGGATAGGGTAGTACACAGAGAACCAGCCAACCCTCAGCTCCATCCATTCTACAGGGGCCTCATCTGCCTGGCTGCTTGGCTGCACAGCTAAGAGCTGTCCACACTATCCACATTGCTCTACCTCCAGCCTAGCAGTGCACAGACCAGAGGCCACCCCACCCATAGGAGTGTGGACTGGGGACATGCCATCAGAAGGCATGGATGCAGGCTTTTAAGTATTTGGGCAAGGAACTCTGCTCTACCAGGTATCTGAACATAGTCTAGAAAGTAGAGGTAGTAAAGGGTATCTGGAAGAGGGACTGAGAAGGACTTTAAAGTGAAAGGCCCAGGGTAAAGGTCCATCTTGCTGAATTTAAGGATAGTTTTGGTGGTTTGAAACTGTATGTACCCCAGAAAAACATGTTCTTAAATTTAATCCATCCTGTGGGTGTAACCCCCTTGTAAGTAGGACCTTTTGATGTGGCTACTTCAGTTAAGGTGTGACCCACCTCATTCAGAATGGGTCTTAATTCTATTACTAATTGAGTCCCTTATAAATGGAATGAATGCAGAGATGGGGGTGGGGTGTGGGGGAGGGAGAAAGAAAGCCATAGAAGCAAGAAGCTGAAAGTAACAAAACCCAGAAGAGAAGGGAAAGACCAGCAGACACCACCATGTGCCTTGCCATATGGCAGAAGAGCCAAGGATCGCCAGCAGCCAGTCTCTGCGAAGAAAGCATTGCTTTGATGATGCCTTGATTTGGACATTTCTCAACCTCAAAACTGTAAGAATAAATTCCTATGGTTTAAACCCAACCCATTTCATGGTATTTACTGGAGCAGTCTAGGAAACTAAAACTGATGGGGAAATGGTGTGAAGGAAACCCACATTTAGGAGTTGTCGGAGGAACATTTGTCCCCCATTTCCTTAGTTTTCTCCAGAAGAGAGAAAATTTCTATTGCATATACCAAAAAGATAAAGATTAGGAAGAATGCTTTAGCCTCTCTTTACTTCTCATTTACTCCAAGGGAGGAAGAGTGCATCTGATTGATGAAAGATGGGGAAAGAAACTGGCCAAGCTCCACTCCCTCTCCCTCTCTCTGCCTGCCAGTAGAGCAATTGCATTCTCCTACCCTGTCCATCTGGTAAGCACATCTGAGTTGAAGCCCAGGTTTGTCCAAAAGATGGTTTCTCTCTCAGTTCTCCCTAATTGAGCTGTAATTCTGGGTCAATCTGTCCTGTTGTCCCAAACTCTTCCTTGGGTAGATCAATCCAAGAGCTAGACTTCAGGGGAAGAATCAGGAGTGCGATTGTGGCCACACTTCAAAATAATACAACTGGGTGGTGCGATGGTGTCTCAGCAGGCAGAATTCCTGCCTGCCATGCCGGAGACCCAAGTTTGATTCCTGGTGCCTGCCCATGCGGGGGGAAGATAAGGAAAAATAATAAAACTGATATTTGGATTTTCATCTGTCTGAGTCCAGTGTCTATACCTCAATTGGCTTTGAAATCAATTCAGGCAGGAGAGGGAGGTATGACTAATTATAGCAGGATTATTGAATTCAAGCCCTAGCTGTGTGCCCTGAGTCCAGTGAAGTAAATTTTTAACTAAAGCTCTGAATCAGAATCACCTGAATAATTCTTTTAAACCTGAGCACGTGTAGTTTTTTTAACTCCAAAGGTGATTCTGATACCTCTGTTTGAGAATTTCTGAACATTGTTGAGCTTCATAAACTGAAAATAATTTTTGTTCTGCTGTCATAAGCTAACAATAGAGCTTTTAGATGGTAAAAATGCTTTGAATATTAAAGCTCTCTATAAAGCATTGTTTTTATTAGGAATCATTATCTAGTATTGCTAATTACTATAATTATTAAATAATGTATATTTAGAGGAAAGTACAAGAAAACAAATGTCAGTTTCAGTTGCCAACAATCTGACTGACTATGCAGAAGAATATATTTTTACAACAACCAAATATACTGGATAAAAACTTTTTTTTTATTTTTTTAAATGAATGGCTGGGTGTTGGAAAAATAGGGAAATTTCTGGAGCCGTAAAACATGAGTGCAGAGAGGTAAATGATTGTTAAAGTTGGCATGTCCCAGAAAGCATCTGCTGATTCTGGGGAGCTGGACTTGTGTATTAATGGACTAGGCATTCCCAGTGTTAAGGGACAAAACCCAGCACCCATCAAAGTGAGAGGCTGGATCAGGGATCCTCTGATTCCAAGGCCATCCTTAATGAAAAATGGAACAATTCTAACAAAAACCCACTCCACAGAGGGAGAGCTTGGGTTACTTGTCTATATTTGCCTTTGCTTAGAGCTGAGGGGAGACAAAAAGAAAAGGAAAAATATCTTCCCAGATAATTCCTGATCACAAAGCTGCCTCATATTGGAATCTGTACTTCTCTTGTGGCCTAAAAAACACGAGCCAAAAATTCATTTTGAAATGATCACACATTAGTGTCACCTACTTGATAGAGTAATGCTCTTTTGAGGTGCTCCAGTTTGCAAGCTGCAGAATGTGATGATACCAGAAATGGAACGGCTTTTAAAAAGCAGAATGTATTAAGTCGCAAGTTTACAGTTCTAAAGCTGTGAAAATATCCAATTAAAGCAAACCTATAGAAATGTCCAATCTAAGACATCTAGGGAAAGATACCTTGATTCAAGAAGCCTGATGGCATTCAGGGCTTCTCTCTCAACTAGAAAGGCATATGGTGAACATGGCAACATCTGCTAGCTTTCTTTCCAGGCTTCTTGTTTGATGAAGCTCCCCCAGGGGCATTTTCCTTCTTCATCTCCAAAGGTCTCTGGCTGCATGGGCTCTCCTGGCTCTTTCCAAAATGGTTCCCTCTGAAAGGGCTCCAGTAAGCAACCCCACCTTGAATGGGTAGAGACACATCTCCATGGAACCCCTCTAATCAAAAGTTACCACACACATTTGGGTGGGTCACATCTCCAGGGATAATCAAAAAGCTCCCACCCAGCTATATTGAATGAGGATTAAAGGACATGGCTTTTCTAGGGTAGACCATAGATTCAAACCAGCACTTGAGGAATGCAGTTTAAACACAGACCTCAATGCATTACCTCCAATAAATTCTGAAGGAATACAAATTCACAATAAAATACTGGAAACATAGTAGACATGCTGCTATGATTTTATTAAAATAGAATCAGACCCGTAAAGATCATTAGTGTTGAAATTATTAGAGATTATAGAAAAAGTGCATTTTGTCTGTTATATATAATAAAATACAGTCAAATAAACTAGAAAAGTATCCAAAAAGTTTCAGAAATAGTTGAAGAAGCACTTCTGGAAATGAAAGATATAGCAAGTTTATAAAAACTCAGTAAATGGGTTAAATCAAGGCCCCTCTACCTTGACATTATTTACATTTTGGGTCAGATAATTCTTTGTTGGAGGTGGACAGCAGCCCTGTGCATTATAGGATGTATAACAGCATTACCAATTAGATGCCAATAGCACCACTCTCCCAGCTGTGACAACCAAAAGTGTCTCCCACATTGTCAAATGTCCTCTGTAGGACAAAAATTGCCCTCTTTTGAGAACCACTGGGTTAAACAACAGATTAGACAGAGATGAAAAGAGAATTAGTGAAAGGAAGGATCTGAAGCCATTGTAGCACATTTTATATCAAAAAGGGAAAAAATAAGTGAGAAGTTAGGAGACATGGAAGATCAGTTCCAGTTCTAAACTAATTGAAGTTTCAGGAGGATATTAAAAAGAGTAGAGATGAGGAATTTGAAGAGATAACAGCTGAAGAGTCTTCAGAATTGATGAAATTTACCAATTCTCAAATTCAAAATTTCATATAATTTTTTTAAAATCAACTCAATTTACACATGCACACATACAGCATGGAGGGATTTTGAAAATGAAATTTTAAAAGAATATTATAAAATTACCATTTATAATAGCATAAAAAATCCCAATACCTAGGAGTCAGTCAAAAAGATGGCAAATACTATCGCAAAAAAAAAACTACATAACATTATTGAGAGAAAAGTTTAAAGTCCCAAATAAATAAATGGTGGGAAATACTTGTGCTGGTTTGATGTATGTACCCTAGAAAAGCCATGTTTTAATCCTAATCCCATTTTGTAAAAGCAGCCGCTTCTTCTAGTCCCTATTCAGTATTATGTTTGAAACTGTAATTAGATCATCTCCCTGGAGATGTGATTTAATCAAGAGTGGTTGTTAAACTGGATTAGCTGGAGGCGTGTCTCCACCCATTTGGGTGGGTCTTGATTAGTTTCTGAAGTTCTATAAAAGGGGAAATATTTTGGAGAATAAGAGATTCAGAGAGAGCAGAGAAGCATGACATAGCCATGAGAAGCAGAGGGCCCACAAGCCAACAACCTCTGGAGATGAAGAAGGAAAATGCCTCCCTGGGAGCTTCATGAAACAGGAAGCCAGGAGATAAAGCTAGCAGATGATATCTTGCCCACCATGTGCCTTTCCAGATGAGAGAGAAACCCTGACTGAGTTCACCATGTGCCTTTCCACTTGAGAGAAACCCTGAAATTCATCAGCCTTCTTGAATCAAGGTATCTTTCCCTGGATGCCTGTGATTGAACATTTGTATAGACTTGTTTTAATTGGGACATTTTCTCAGCCTTAGAACTGTAAACTAGCAACTTATGAAATTCTCCTTTTTAAAAGCCATTCCATTTCTTATAAATTGCATTCTGGCAGCTAGCAAACTAGAACAATACTAAACTTGTGAATTTGAAAATGATATAGCAAATATATCAGTTCTCTCCAAACTGATCTATAGATTCAGAAAATGATATAGCAAATATATCAGTTCTCTCCAAACTGATCTATAGATTCAGAAAATGATATAGCAAATATATCAGTTCTCTCCAAACTGATTCTAAAAATGTATATGGAAATCAAGGGTTGAAAACAGAAACAATCTTGAAGAACAAAGTTGAGGGACTTACATAGCCAGATATCAAGACTTATTATTTAGTTACAGTAATTAAAAGACAGTGTGATAATGGTGAAGAACAGAATAGAGAATCCAGAAATAGACCTACACATGTTTGGACGCTTTGTTCTTGACAGCATTGACATTGTCCAACAGTGGTGTATTAGTTAGGGTTCTCTAGAGAAACAGAATCAACAGGGAACACTTGCAAATATAAAATTTATAAAAGTGTCTCACGTGAGCGCAGGAACAGAGTCCAAAATCCACAGGGCAGGCTGCAAAGCCGACGACTCCGATGGATGGCCCGGATGAACTCCACAGGAGAGGCTCACCAGCCGAAGCAGGAATGGAACCTGTCTACTCTGAGTTCTCCTTAAAAGGCTTCCCATGATTAGATTTAGCATCACTAATTGCAGAAGACACTCCCCTTTGGCTGATTACAAATGGAATCAGCTGTGGATGCAGCTGACATGCTCATGACCTAATCCTATGAAATGTCCTCATTGCAACAGACAGGCCAGCGCTTGCCCAATCAGATAAACAGGTACCACAACTTGGC
>PVIY010007616.1:0-81188 GCA_004026745.1 Myrmecophaga tridactyla | reverse complement strand
GGAAACCTTGTGTCTGATGCTCCTTTCAGCTACTATATCAACAAAAGAGTAGAACATATGGAATAAAAATAAATAATAGGGGGAACAAATGAAAAAATAAATTTAGTTTGAAATGCTAGTGATAAATGAAAGCAAGGGGTAAGGGGTATGGTATGTATAATCTTTTTTTCTCTATTACTGTTTTATTTCTTTTTCTGATATTTTTTTATTTCTTTCTCTAAATCGATGCAAATGTTCTAAGAAATGATGAATATGCAACTATGTGATAATATTAAGAATTACTGATTGTATATGTAGAATGGAATGATATATTAATGTTCTTTTGTTAAGTTTTTTAATTAATAAAAAAGTTAAAAAAAAAATTTGCATATGGGCAGGAGGCACCAGGGATCGAACTCCAGACCTCCAGCACGGCAGGTCGGAGCTCTGCCTGCTGAGTGACGGCAGCAGCCCTCTAAGGAGACTTTCTTATTCTCTGTCCAAATTTCTCCCGGATATTTTGGGGTATCACACTGAGCTGTACAAATCAACACTATCTCAGGCCCTATTCAATATTCCATGTAATTTGGTGTTCAAATAAACTGACCCTACAAGTTAAATTAGATAATGTGCTACCCCCAAAAGTGTTTGCACCAAATAACATCTCTCCCTTTGTTAAACTGATAATTAACAGTAGTCATCAAGTATTAATGATCCTCCTGTGCTAAGTATATGTTACAGAACTTAACTCTTTCCTCACAACAACCCTAGGACTTGGGCAATATTAATAAAAACCTCACATTTTACTTATAAGAAATTTAGTTCAGAGAGATTAAATAATTTGCCCAAGATCATTTACATGTAGGAACTTGGATTTGAATCCATGAATTTGTTATCTTTGGCAATACATTTACTTAGATTTTGGAAAAACAATGACTACAGCTTTCTGGTTATGTGGCCATAATAAAACTATCTTAAATGCTGAATGTAATGGCTGAAATTATCAAATAAAAGCAAGCAGAACAATTTTTTTTTCAGAAATAATTGCATTCTATAAATAGATATCAGAGTTAAAACACTGATTATGAAAAAAAAGAAATCCCTGGTAGTTTATTTGCAATCCTTAACAATGTCTAAGAATGGATATTTCTTAGAAAGAGATATTTCTAAGATGAACTCACATTTCTTAATAAAGTATCTTATGTGGGCACTACATAGACCAATGTTGCCTAAGAATAAATATGTTTGATGGTTTGGGAGGAAATGTGAATTCTATTCTTGTTGAACCAAGTGGTATTATTGGCCAAAAGAGAGTAGCCTATTTTGAGTTTACATTCGAATAAAATATTAATCCTTCTCTTCAAAGTGGTGCTCAGTTCACAAAGTTTTATCCTTGGGGTAGTACAAAGTTGATTATACTGACAATCTTGCTATGGAGACTGTAATATACATAAAATGAAAGAATGCAAGACACAACAAAATATTATTCAAATTATAATAACAATTTCTTTAATCTGGAACTGTCATGAAATATTTTGGAATTATGGCCCTCCTGCAAAGTATAGAAGATATATATTCACTCTTGCTATATATATTTTAATAAAATGTAAAAATTTTGAATAGAACTCAACATATTTGAATATCAGGGCACAGATTGTTTTACATGAAATTAAAATGGGACTGTAAAAAAAATAAACTGTGAGATTCGATTTAAGTCTCTGTATTCTGAAAAACATCATTTTCCATTGCCATTGTTAGTTTGTCTTCCTTCTTCTCTGAGTGTATGTGCAGAAGATGGCAGCAATGATAACACTGAGTAAGTTGTTCTCCTTGATATTACCAAAGACAGACGAGAGGCAGTCTGAGGGTAATTATGAAAAAGAGCAGTGATGTAGCCAAGGATGGAAGCAACAGAAAGCGGCCACCGTACAGCACAAACCAGAGAGTTCCGCCAAAGAGATCTCCAGACCCTAAATTCAGACGGCCTATCTGGTATCTATTTTTCTATGTCCTCTGCAAGTTTGAATTTATAATTTGCTTTTCAGTTATCACATTTCTTTCTCTAGCTTAACAGTATGTGCAATTGAAGATTCCAGGTCTGCATTCTTCCACTCAACCCTTCCCTGGAAAATGCATAAATGAATAAAGCCTCAATAACAACTGATGTGATAGTTCTCTTGAGTAATTTGTGAATTAAATAAGTACATCCACAAGACATGAAATAGAGATATTTGTTTAGTATTGATGATAGACGGAAATGGCATTTTTTTTGTTCCTTCCTTCATTTATTCATTCCCTGACTATTTGTGGAGAGACTATATTCTTGGCCATACTTTCGGCACTAGCACTCATATGATGAACAGGATTACCATGAAACCTACTTTCCTGGCGCTTACATGGAGATAGGAGTGGGAAACAGATACTGAGTAAATGGGCAAAATACAATTGGGCCAGGAAGCAGACAGTTAAAATAGAGTATTTTACATTTGTTCTATTAAGGAAAAATTCTCTGAATATATGATAGTTTTGAAATCTGAGTGGAAATAGGAAGAAGCACCATTCCCTGATTCCAGGTAGAAAGATCCATTTGTTTGTACAATGGCATGAGAAAAGGATTTGTCTGATCTGGTCGAAAAAAAAAAAGGAAAAGAAAAAATTATGCTGAAGGAGATGAGAACGGGACGATAGAAAGCCATGGCCGTCTATGTGATTTAGAATGTTGTAAACCAGAGAAGAGTTTGGCTTATATTTTAAGTTCAGTTTGAATTTATTGTAGAGTTAAGCAGAGAAACTATGTAATCCTATGGAAGATATAGTGTTTCAAGGATTTGATGATGGACTGGATTTGTCTGGGTGACAGAAAGGAATTAAATGATAGAAAGGAAAGGAATTAAAAGATAATTTGTAGATGTTTGTAAGTTTGTACGATTTTATCTTTTATTAAGATGGGGAAGATTTTGCAAACAATTTGGAGGGGGAGATAGAGACTCTGTATTGGGCCATTTTAGGTTCCTAATGCCTATTTGATATTAAAATGATGGTTTTTGATATATGCTGTGGACTTAGGTGTTGTGAGCTTCTGGGAGATGCTTTAAATGGAGATTTAGTTCTGGGACTCATTTGCATGTAAATGTTATTGAAAGTCAGAGACCGGGTGAGACCGGATGAGATAACCTAGGCAGAGAGTGTGGACAGGGAAGAAAAACAGGCTCATCACCTATGCTCAGGAGAGAATGAAAAGCCATAAGATTTTGGGTAAGGAGCAGTCATAAGGCTAAGTGGACACAGATATCTCTAAAAGGGCTCACAGTGGTATGGAATTCTGCAGAGAAAGGCGTAATGATACAAATGGAAACATCATATATGTCTTTTTGGTTATGAGTTCATAATGACCCTGACTAGATCATCTCAATTGTACATTGATGGTGAAAGGGAGGGTGCGATTGGAATAGATTAATAAGTGAAATTTTATTAATTACTAGTGATAATAAAAATGTTTTGAAGAACTTCAGCCTTTGTGAAAAGGAGCATAAAACTGTACTGTAAAAGACTAAAGAAAAAATTGTACGGCAGTTGAAGGAGGATGTAGAGTATAGAGGAGGTTTTACTTTTTTAAGCAAAGATGCACACATAGATAAGACTCAAGATTTTTTCAAGAAAAGAAGTACAAGTGAGAGACACAAGATAAATTAACAATGTAGAGGAGATAATGGAAACAAGCAGTGCCTCATGAGAAGGAGAAAGAAGATAGAATAAAGAAAAATCATATGCCAGATATCAGCAATATAAGGAAGAGAAGTTTTAGGACCTGGTAATTGAGTTGACTGAGAGAAAAAAGAAGGGAAATAGAAGTTGTAGCCAATACAAACAGTATTAATCAAACGATGGAGTAAAAGCAAATCAGAGTATTTTAGTAAAAGAAAACTTAGCTGGTGTGCTGGTTTGAAAGGATGTATGGACCCTAGAAAAGCCATTTTTTAATCAAAATCCCATTTTGTAAAGATAGAATAATCCCTATTCAATACTGTATGTTTGAAACTGTAATCAGATCATCTTCCTAGAGATGTGATTTAATCAAGAGTGGTTGTTAAACTGGATTAGGTGATGACATGTCTCCATCCATTTGGGTAGGTCTTGATAAGTTTCTGGAGTCCTATAAAAGAGGAAACATTTTGGAGAACGAAAAAGAGATTCAGAGAGAGCCAGAGAAGAATGACATAGCCACGAGAAGCAGAGAGCACACTAGCCAGCAACCTTTGGAGATGAAGAAGAAAAACACCTCTTGGGGAGCTTCATGAAGCAGGAGGCCAGGAGAGAAAGCTAGCAGATGATACCTTGCTCGCCATGTGCCCCTCCAGCCAAGAGAGAAACTGTGACTGCATTTGCCATGTGCCTTCTCACTTGAGAGAGAAACCCTGGACTTTATCAGCCTTCTTGAACCAAGATGAACCATCTTTCCCTGGATTCCTTAGATTGTACATTTCTACAGACTTGCTTTAATTGGGACATTTTCTCGGCCTTAGAACTGTAAACTAGCAACTTATTAAATTCCCCTTTTTAAAAGCCATTCCGTTTCTGGTGTATTGTATTCCAGCAGCTAGCAACCTAGAACAGCTAGGATATATTGCTTGGGAAGTACCACAGAATAATCATCCAGAAATTTTCAAATCATACTTTAAAATTTAGATAATTTTGAAAATTTTCAGCAGAGAGGTAGCGTTGAAGACCACAAATTCCAATTTCAATTAAAACATTCTGTTTTGGCAGCAGATAATTGGACATTAACTTTATTCGGTGAGGTATGATACTGAGTTCATAGTAAAGTGATGAATACTCTTGGTTTTTTATGAGAGCAGATAAAATTTCTAGTAGGAAATGGAATGCCTAAGATATCACTTATGCAATGACAGTGCAATGCAGTGGACATATAATTGTAGTGGTTGTCAAGATCCCCCACCTTTGCAGCTGTCATTCATTAATGTCAGGTTTGAATCAATTATATGAATATTTTACACTTCTGGTTCCTAAACCCAAAAATCAAACTTGACACCTAACTTTTTTTGAACATAGCATACATCATATAAGCAGAGGATGTGATGCACTGTTCAATATTTTGAATATGATTTTTTTTCCAAATACAGAATTCATTTTACCAGGTTTAATGACTTAACTGGACAATTGATTTTATTTTTTATTATTATAAAATATGGCCATTAATTTAAATATATCATACTTCATCCACAACTCCAGACTTTAAAAAGCATTATTCACTGCTATGATGTCCCTACATTAGGAAGCTGATTTTTAAATCAACCTTCATTTAAATAGAAATTTAGACTTTATTACATTAATTTTATTTTATATTACTAAGTGTTGTTTGTAGCCTTACAACTTAAAAGTGTTAGTGAAAAGTACTATTTGTGTACCAGTGTTAGTGTGCAGAAACAATCCAATTTTAACTGGTAAGCTTGTCCAAATTTAGAAAATATTATGCCACAAAAATCCCAAGGATTCCAATTCTCAAGAAAAAAAAAACTGTAGAAAAGTTGCTATACAGACATCCATGCACACAGATTTACAATCACCATATCGGTGTTAAAAAATAAAAACTCTAATAAAATTATGCATCTTTCTAACAGGAAAGTTACTTTTTAGCTGGGGAAAACAACTTTGGCGAGAACTGATTTATTTATTTTTAAAGGGTCATTTGTCTGAGGGCAGGAAACAATGCAAGTTAAAAACATTTCTTTTCCCTTCGTTGTGAACTTCCTTAATCAAATGAATAGTTTATGGAAATGGGCTCAATTACAATAATAGTGACATCGTAATAATTCAGAAAATGCTTACTATATGGACATCATAGGATTTAATTTGAAAACATGGTAATTGCTGCTTGAAGACTTGATGTGACAAATATTGAGGTGGCTGCATCAAGAAAAAGGTTTCCATTTACCAATTTTAAAGGAGTTTTAAAGTAGGATAAAACAATTTGTTTCAGCAAGGTGGTAAGACTTACAAATGTAGGCAATAGTTTAGTATAAGCCTATCATGAAACTAAATGTAAAAAAAAATAACCATTTTTTTGAAGGAATATCAAGTTCTTATGTTAAGAAACATAGTGTAGCACTTTCTCAGCCTTGATCCTTTAAACTACATCTTCAGTCGATAGTTTAATAAAAATAAATGAGAGCTGGCATTTTACTAATAGAATCAACACAATACTTTTAGAACTATGGAGTTAGAACAATTACTTGTATTGACAAAGAGTACATAGAACTAGAACAAGGAATGCATTCATCACTGAAAACTACAGTATCTGTAGAGTTTGAGATTTTACAAAAGACTTATAGTTTGTGTGATAATACTTAAGGTTAAAGAAAATCTTTAAACTGCAGTGATTTTCGTCTTGCCAATGTATATGACATGGCACCAGGAACATTTGTATCTAAATATTTTGAAATTTTCATAAGATTCTTTCTGCAATGCAAATGACATACGAAAAGAGATAAAATTTTAGTGGTATAATTTCTAATTCATTTTTTTAATTTTGAGCTATTTTTAGTTTAAGGAAACTGATGGTAATAGTTTGTCAATATGAACAGAGTTTTTTTAATATTTCTCAATAATCATCATGCTCAACATGTCAATACTTTTTCTAAAAATATGAAATTTGGCTTGAAGTACAGGGACCAGGAAAAACAAAAAGCTAATTATAAGTAAGTTATATGAAAACCACATTCAGCACTAATGAGCTGATTAGAAATTACTTTATTATTACGGTTTTGGAAATATTTTGAGAATTACTCATTAAATTATAGCACAAAATTGAGACAAGTAATAAAAGTTGGGTTCTCTTAAATCAACTCTGTGTTTTCTCATGACTTTTAGAAAAAATATAAAGGAAGAGAAAATTTACCATTTTGGAAATCTTATTAATAGAGGAAAATACACATTTTAAAGCATTGATAATTTAGCTAATTTTTATGAATGGATCCTTCTATGCTTCTGTGCTTCATTTAGTGCTAAGGTTTAAATATGAACAGAGTAATTGTGTTATTGCTAGCTTGAACTCAAGTTATTAGTCTCAGGTTCCTGATTCATTATTGGGTAATATTAACCTATTTTCAATGAGACAGCTTGCCATTTTCTGGTAGAATGCATAAGTGATTGGGAAAAGACACAATCACTTATGCAGTAAGCCATTTACTCCGAACCTTTTACTTTGCTCACACTCTCCTTACTGCTTCTTGGTTTTCCTGGCAAGCATGAAACAGCTCTTTGCTCTGAAATTGAGTCTCATCTGGTAGAAGTAAATCTTGATTTCAGGGGTCCATTAATTCCCAGTGAAA
This sequence comes from Myrmecophaga tridactyla, assembly GCA_004026745.1. Taxonomy (NCBI): domain Eukaryota; kingdom Metazoa; phylum Chordata; class Mammalia; order Pilosa; family Myrmecophagidae; genus Myrmecophaga; species Myrmecophaga tridactyla. The sequence continues at coordinate 73,860 of PVIY010007616.1, read as the reverse complement.
TCCAGTTCACTATATTGAAAATTTTTGAAGACCAATTCGACATCTAAGGTGATATTGCCATTTTCTGCTTCAGATGAGAGATAACCGTTTACTTTTTTTTTTTTTTAATTCTGTATGGCAGTGGTCTCATTTAATTCTTTTCCATGTGAGTATCCCCTTTTTGCAGCACCATTTGTTGAAATTTTGTTTGTTTTGCTTGTCTGTTTGGGAAGTGCATGGGCCAGGAATTGAACCCGGGTTTCCTGCATGGCAGGCGGGAATTCTACCACCGAACTACCCTTGTACCCCCATCCATTTACTGATAAGATGATTCTCTTACATTCAGAACCAGACAAATAAAAGTGATTATTTCCATACCTGAAACTATTGGATTGTAATCTAGTAGCCTTGATTCTTGAAGATTATGATATAGTTATTTAGCTTTTATGGTGTGACCATGTGATTGTGAAAACCTTGTGACACACTCCCCTTTTGCAGTTATGGGCAGATGACTAAGAAAATCAAGACAAAAAAATAAATAAATATTGGGGGTTAAGGGGTATGGGATATTCTGGGTGTCTTTTCTATTTTTATTTCTTTTTTTTTTGGAGTAATGAAAATGTTCTAAAATTGATTGTGATAATAACGGCACAATTATATAATGATACTGTGAGCCATTGATTTTATGCTTAGGATGGTTTTATGATATGTGAATATATCTCAATCAAATTGCATAAACAAAAGGTCAATGGCTGCCGTATCTTCTTGATGTATTGCACCTTCTATAAATATATAAATATTTTTCCCATTACAAAAGCTATTATTTCAAGAATAGTATCTACGTACTGTCCCCATGGCACATGCATGTCATATAAGTGCATATGACATACGCATACCTTATCAGGCCCCATCACAGGTGGCAAGGTTCAGTGGTCCCATCAGCCACCCTGACTCTGGTATTTATTCAAGCCACATAGTTCGAGAGTCTAAAGTGATTTATTTGAAAGTTTACATTTTTTAAACTTTTGAGTCAGAAAACAGTTTTAAAATGTAAAGGTGAAGATGATGTTGTTAATGAATAAGTTTAGGGAGGCTTACAGAGAAACTTCTGGAGCGGGCTGGGTGAGTGGCTCTGGGTGTAAACCTGGCTTTACTGCTGACGCTGAGCTAGTCATAGGTCTGCAGTCCATTAAGCTAAAATATAGCACTAGATGAACTCTAATGAGATGTGGTGCTAAAAAATATTCTGATGATTGAAAAAGGTTTCACTAGGGAAAAACAAACAGAAAACAAAAAAAAAATATTCTGACGATTCAAAAGACATTTTCACTAGGGAAAAACAAAGAAATAAAACAAAGGAAGAAATAGTGCAGCAACCTCAGGGTATGCTGAGCAAGTGAATCTTTATTCTGATAATGTAACATTCCAACTCACTATCTGTGGCTTAATTGTTTATTTCTGTCTAGAGAGCTTTTGAATTGGAGATCTGAAGTAATGTCTCTCCCCCAAGTGGAGTTCAATTGTATCTTATTACAGTCAGTGAGTTTCTAACTTACCTCCAGACTGGTAATTATCATTGCTCCCTATACAGCATCGACATAAAGAAGATATTTCCTATCACTATCTCTGAATAGTATTTCAAAATCCCTAACAGCTACTGCAGATCTGGAAAGGGGGCCAGGGAAATCAATCAGACAGAAAAGAGCTGATGACGTTTAAGTTTAAGGCAGGATCATCTTGTGAGATATTCGAAATGTAGAAGCGGCAGCAAAATGATGCAACTGCACCAGGTCTATACAGCAAAATCAGAGAGCCTGCAGTATGCTGCAACTGAAAGAGAACCCTAAAGATGGAAACAAGACAGCCTTAGCTTGAAGAAGAAAACCACAGCTCAAAAATAGACACAGGGCAACACTGCACAGAAAGTGAAAGACACATTGTGCTCCAGGCCAGAGACAGTGGATGTGTGAAAAGAAGATCAGGCAAGGGATCCTGAAAACCTTGCATATCTGCATATAGCCATATAATCATCCACCAATTTGGGAGAGGCAGCAGCCATAAAGGTTTTGTTTGCATGCAGTAGGTATGGGTGCAGAAACTTCCTTTGGAGGAACAGGGTTACAACATTGTCTGTTGGCAATGAATGGGAAGAATGAAAAACATTCAAGCTCAGAGGCTTAGCTGCTTATGTAGAGCAGACAACCTTTCCCTGTCCCTCCCTTTCTCTGAAGCACAGATCTTCCACTCAAAGCATCCTCACTCAAAGCATCAAGGAGTTATGGAATTAGATTGCGTTTTTCTCCCTTTCCCCCCAAAATGCCATCATGGTTTGTCATTTCACCCTCTCAGTTAGGCAGATGGGATTAACATCTATTGCTATTTTTTGTTTTAAACAAGGTATTCAAATAGGCTTTTTCTGCTTATCTGCAATAAAAAAGGGACACCACATAACATAAGAAATACCTCTATTTAAGCTTCACAGTTTAAAATCATTTTTACATTTCTTGTATTCCTAAAAAGACTTAAGGAAAGAGCTGGCTTCAGGGATCTCAAATTAGGCAAAAGATATGCGACTAGATGGTAACACAGTCCCAATATGTCTGCTTAAAGAAAGCAATTGAAGGATCACCATTAAATGTGCTCCATTATTACTTATCTACTTAAAACTAAGCTTGAACAACTGTTACAAAAGACAAGAAAGCTAGGCTAAAGGAGAGGAAAAAGACATCTGTAAGGGACCTGTGTTCCACCCTGAACTTCTAGCCATAAGACTGATTTTCATTTTAGTTCTCCAAGAGGTAATGTAAAGTCGTGTTTCACAGATTTCGATGCAGAGTTTCAGCTCTTCTATACCCTGCCTAAGTGACTTAGATAACTCACCTATTCTCAATTACTCCAGCTCTGAAGTGGGAATAATAGTAACTATTTCACAAATCTACCATGACATCTTCATACAATGATAAATTTAAAGCATGTTTCCATATTATCAGCACATAATAAATGAGATATGTGCCACTAATAATATCCATTATTCATTATCTATGAACGATTTTGAAGACCAGCCTTTATTAACAGATAGTGGGGATAGAATATAAACTGTTTTAGTGACTGTTTCCAAAAAGAGTCACCAACATAAGAGTTCAAAGATTATTTCATTATCATTGAATAAAATGGCACAGAATTACAGGTCAATACCCATAGGATAATGACCATGTACCACTTAGTGAATTCTCAAAAATAACATTATTCTAAACATTTCACACTTCAGTAATCCCAAAAAAGATCTCTGGTAACTTTTGTACATATTTATGCTCTTCCCTGAACCATGATTTTTAATTTCTTTTTAGTAAGAGCTAAATTATGACGTAGGAAGATAATTAATTTTCATTGTATTTGGGTGTTTGTGTATTTTCTTTGCTGTTTCTCAAAATAGAATTAACATTTGTTGAAGGGGTAGATTTGGTTGCAGAGATCTCTGCATGAGCCCCTTTCTCCTCATCTTGATTTTTCCAAGCAGAGCATTTTGCTAAAAGTAGGTATTTGATAAATGATTGATACGTTGAAACAAACACAGTTTTTTTTGAAGCCTGTGAGAGCAGCGACTGTACTTTGTTTTTCCTAAGGATTTTTAGCTTGTGCTCATATGACACGTGTTCTTTAATCAGTATGTATTTAGTGTAGGTTGTTGTGAGTGCCTGAGTTTCCTTTATTAAAAAAATATCAAGTGCAAACTCTACCCAACACCTTTGCTAGATGCTGCATATAGATGAGCCGTGTTTTCACACTGTTGTACCATGATGTGTTATTTGATCACAAAAGTTTATTCTACCTGGGAAATAAAATGATCACCCCTTAAAATGATAACTCCCTGAACCATAGTCTAGTTCAAGCATAAAAGCACAACAAACCCACTTATTAAATTATAACTTGCTTTCTAGACATTACACACTCACATTTGTGTCTACACACACATGTATAAAAACTGAACTTCAGCCGCTTTCAATCCCAAGGTTTCTCAATTTTCTGACCATTGTTATCATTCTGTGATCTCTGTCCACAAAGCATTTCTTTCTGTCTTTCCATGGAAAATGCCAGCTTTATTATAGTACCACTATCTTGAGAAAGTTTTTCCTGGCTCCTTTGTGCTGGCTTGAAGCTATTATGTTCCCCAGAAAAGGCCATGTTCTCTTCATGCATTCCTGAGGGTGCAGACCTGTGTTGGGTGGGACATTTTGGTTAGGTTATTTCAATTGAGAATTGACCAACCCTAAGGGCCTTAATCCTCTTACTGGAGTTTTTCATAACACAGAAAAAGCCTGGAGAGCTCAGAGAACCCTGAGAGATACTGCAAAAAAGTCATTGAAGCCAGAAGCTAGAAGCTAGAATGAAATCCGGGAAAGAAGGGCCATCAGACGTTGCTATGTGCCTTCCCATGTGACAGAGGTGTCCTAGATGCAGGTGGCCTGTCTTCAGAGAAGGTATCTTCCTATTGGTGCTGAAATTGGGACATTTTCACTGCCTTAGAATTGTATATTGTCAAGTAATAATCCCCATTATAAAAGCCAACCCATTTCTGGTATATTGCATTCCAGCAGCTTCAGCAAACCAAAACATCCTCCACAAAATGAATTCTGAATATCTTTTGTCACCAAATCTATTAAAAAGCAAAGTAATTACTGAATGGTATTTATCTACTAATTTACTCCTACATACCTTCCATTCATCAGACAATCCTTGAGAGTAATGACAGGGTAGAGGGATAATATTATAACATATTACCTGATGGTTTTTCATTTTTGACTAATCTTTCTCTTCTGCAAATTACATAGTTACTACTCCATTAAAAATAAGTTGAGGCTCATGGCACCTTAGAAAAGATAAAGCAAAAAGATGAAGGGGAAATTGATACAAAATGTTTATTTAAAGTTTAAAAGTAGCTTTAAAAGTCAGATTGTTGGTGCTCCGAAATGCAAAGAACTGAAAGTCATGACTCTTCTAACTATGACAAGAAAAAGTTGGATGAACTAAAAATAAATTATGTTCTTGGACCCATTAGTGAACTGAGTTTGTGGGACAAACTTCCACAATCCAGAAAGAGAGGCACATACACAGTTGAGATCAGCTTATCTCAAGCAGAATTGCTAGAGTGAACTTGTGGGTAGTTCAGAAATCTTCTGAACAGAAGCCAAATAAAAAAAAGAATGAAATAAGATAAGGAGAACATCCTAAACTGTGAAAATATCAAAAAGTGTGACATATCCATAATTGAAATAATTGGAAGCCCACACATTTCACAGAGATTCAATCATGACACTATTACCCCCATAATAATCTTAGGAATTTGGAAAAGCATCTTAACGTTGTTTCAAAAATGCAAAAGACTGCCATCAAAAAATCAAATATTTAAAGGCAACTAGGGAGAAACAAATATTCAGAGATCAAATCTAATATAAAATGTGCTATTAGTATTCACAGAAAAAGTGCAATACGTGACATCTATGAACAAGAAAAGAACTCAGAAAAGAACAACAAATGTATTTTCTGCCTTTTTAAAACATGACATAAAAACTCATTAAGAGTTTGGAATGACAAAGTTGAGGGAATGTCTGATAAAGCAAAGGAAAGATCAAAAAAAAAAAAGGATTAAAATAGAGAATAAACCATTAATTTGATGGCCAGTCCAGAAGGGCAAACATTCAAATAAAATGAAATTCAGAGAAAATAGAATAGAAAAGAAGAAAATTATTTCAGGTCATTTCATAAAATTCTTGAAGTAATCTCATCCAAATTGAAGATTTTAAGATGAATGGTAGGTAGTTTTGGTCATTCTGCATTAGTTGATGATGAATATAAATTATTTGTATAATTATTAAAATATAATTTTTGTGATATAATTTTTATTTTATAAGAGTTGGACTCTTCAGAAAACACAAGGCATTCTTTAAATATGAAGATCAATGCCAAAAAAATTTAGAATGTAAAGTGTAAAGGATAAACCATTGTGTGAAGAAGAATATATGAAGATACAGGAAAATATTTCCACCTCTCAGCTAACTATAAGGTCTTTGGTTCTGTGCAAAAATCTTGGGAATAATGTAGAGATTAAAGTATGAACATAAGATGTAATTGTTGAAACCAACAACCTGGAGACATGGGGATGCAAATGGTCAGGAAACTTTTGAGGATCAGATTGGGAGGTTTGTGCATCACTGCATTAGTTATACCTAATCTAAGGTGTTACTCTAGTTGATGACATGGGAAAGGGAGAAAATAGGGAATAAATATCACTTTGAAAACAGAATTTTAAATTGGATTTTAAAACTGAAATTACCTGGATTTAGAATGATTAATTATCATGTTTTACCCCTAAAGTGGATGTTTTGCCTGATGGGATGAACCAAAGCATTATTTCTGGAGTCTAGATCTTAGTAGTCCTATCTGAATTTGATAGTAATTTTCCATTGACTTTAATCATGGAACATGGAGGAGTTAGAGAGGCCCTCAGATTTGTCCTGGATTACAGACACACTCTTCCTTACCTCAATGGTGCAGCTGCAGTGCAATTTACCTTGGCAATCAGGATCAATCACCCCAGCCAATACACTTGCTCCTTTCTTTGCCTGTTGAATCAGAACCGTGAAGACCCAAAATGGTTAAGAGTTGTAACTTCCAGTTCAAAGGAATCATTGCTGTGTGTCCTATAGGGAGAAATCCTCCCAATGCAACTAAGACATATGACCATCAAAGTATAAAACCACAGGGTTGGGTATTTGAGTCTATCTCTAGGGAAATAGTGAATATCGCCACTTCCTTTGCCAGCCCTTGATTCTTGGACCCATGCATCCTGGATATGGGCTGACTGAACCCTGATTTAGAGCATATACAGCCACTGAGAGAGCATTGCCCCAGCCCTGCAAGATGTTCCCACTAATCTTGTGCTGTTACTGAGTCTTCAAAAGTCTATTCCGCAATTCAGTCAAGCCAACTGCATCAAGATGATGGAGAACATGGTAATAACAGAGAATTCCATAGTCATGGACCCATTGTCACACACCATTTGTTGTAAAGCAAGTTCCTTGATAAAAAGAAAAGCTGTGATGAGTATCACAATGTGGATTAAGCATGATGTAATTCCATAGATAGTGTTTTTTCATGCAAGGAAGGCAAATCTGTATCCAGAGGAAGTTTCTATACCAGTGAGAACAAAGTGCTGCCCTTTCATAATGGAAGTGGTCCAATATAATCAACCTACCACCATATAGTTGACCTATCATCCAAAGAAATGGTATCATTTAGGGAGTTCAGTTTGGGTTTCAGCTGCTAAGAGATTGGGCACTCATCAGTGGTTGTAACCAAGTTGATGGTGATGAGTGGATGCACGTTGCTGAACCCATCAATAAACTCCATCCATGTCACCATGACCATTTTTCTCATGAGCCCATTAGGTTATGGCAGGAGTGGCTGGGAAGAGAAGATGACTGGCTTCCATAGAATGGCTCACCCTATACACTTGATTAATAAAATCCTACCCTGCTTGTGAAAACATTCACAAGGTCCCATCTACGTGTGTCTTGCCTATTTGGAGAAATCTATCCATGTAACTCAACCAAAATCTCTTTGTCACTAATTCTTCAATCATATTCTTTCCCAGTCACTGATCATCCAGCTAAACCATTGTCCACAACCCACTAATCATTATACAATTGTACCTCTGGACATTTATCCTTCTAAGCAAAATGAACAGGCATGTACCCTGCTCAAAATTCTGCCTTCTCAGAGGATTTTCCTTGATTGCTGTCCTGCAAGGATGACCCATAAGTAGGTTATAGTGTGGCAGCTGTCCACATTCAGGTGGTTCCTGCAGCTATATACAGGCTGGATTTTCTCTTTCTGAGCCAATGATTGTAGGGAACTCTCCAAGACGTGATAGCTGTGAGCTGGAAGAGAAAAAAATGTGGCAGAAAATGAGGCCATGGGCATATGGACTACTTTCTCATGTAACTCACATATGCCTACAGGGCTTGTTCAAGCCCAGTCTTGCATATATACCACTTCCATTTGATGATGAGTGCTGTGCATGTGCAGTTTTATGACTTGGTAGGTAAGACAATGCCTAGTTCATGATAGGCAGCTCAGATTCAGGCTGCATGATAACTTATTAGCCCATGGTTAAGTGTTCAGCCTCTACAAAGGTCAGTAGCAAAACAAAAGCCATTTTTTCAAAGAAAAGTAGTTATCCACAGTAGATGCAGAAGTTTGCCCCCAAATCTTAAGGGTGTGCCTTGTAGTTCACTTATGGGGTCCTACCAACAGCTCTAAGAAGCATCTCTGCCTGCCATTGCATCATTGAATCTTCTGGACATATGGCCAAAGTGGCAGGGCACTTTAGCATGGCAGCCTGGACCTGTTTGCAGACCCATTCTCTTGCTCTGGTCTTCACTCAAAAGTAGCCACATTTCATGTCAGTAAGTGGATGTGCTATGGTAGCCTTTATAAAACAAGGTACATCTAATCCCTTAGGGGATCCTTGTTTCCAGTTTATGCATGAAAATTAATATAGAATTTTGTTTTTTTTTAAGAATCAGTTTTCAGTTCTAAAGAACACATTGGAAAGGATTTTATTGATTTAGATTTTGAATCACACCCTTACCTTTGTATTATTTACAATTTAGATAAAACTAATGTAGTGAATTTAAACAATCGAAGTGCTATGGACATCCTACAGATGGAGGACGGCCTCTAACACACAACTCAGTTTGAGATCAAGAATGTTGAAGCCACACACACAGACACACACACATGCACACACAGACACACACACATACACACAGAAGTATAAGAAGGTTTATTACTCATAATGAGGCTTTGGTGGGAGCCTATCTTAAAATGACTTGAGAGGACAGGGAAAGGGAAAAGAGACTGGCTTGGGTCTTTCATTGTGGCCAGGGGAGAGTAGGGGTGAGAATTCTGCCTGCAGGCAGGGCTTACAAGGATTCAAACTGTCTCTGGTACCAAAGGAGGGAGCACACATACCTGCCCACCCTGGATCCCTTACCAGCTTGCCCAGATGTGGTGCAGAGGGGAAAAAGGGCCGAGTGTGACTTAAAATTCTTTCAGCAATGAAACCTCCAAAAATAAAGTTAGACTCTTTATTATGCTATGATATAATAAAAATTTAACCTTACGAAAAAAGTAAAAAAAAGGGTTAAGATATTATTTCATATATAATCTGCTTCCTCTTCCTCCTCCTTTCCTCTTTGTCTCTTACTGATATAACCGTTAGTACCAGCCATGGCTCTCCATTCTCCTGCAAATAAAAACTGATTTCTGAGCAATGAATCATTTGTTAGATGCTCTCAGTTTCTTGGCAGCTTAGGGGGAGATTTTCAGGTTTACTTAGTGCACCCTTTTATCATAATCCTTAAGGTAAGTGTGTGGAGGTTCAGGCTGAAGAATGAATCTATGGGTGAATGACAGTTCCTATAGCCAGTGCACTAAAGCTCATAAGCTTGGAAGGCATTATTTGCCACTACCTGGCAAGTCTCAAACGTTGTTATTTTATTTTTTTATTTAGCTTAAACGTAGTGTCCTTTGGGTAATGCCTTAAAAAAAAAAAAAAAAAGGAAATGCTTTGAGCTATGCAACTGCAGAACAAATCATCAATCATCTTTCAATAGATTTCCAATGGCATTTTAAAATGCATGCATTTTGATAACTGTATTTTGAGAAAATAAATGCAAAGCATTTGTAAGAGAAGGAAACTGCCTTCTTTTAACCTTTGCATGAAGGCATCTTGCTTGATTATGCTAAGGCTTTCGTTTCTTATATGCCTACTGAGAGTCATGCTCACCTAATGTGTTTGTGAGTGTGTATGCAGAGGAGTGAAGGGAGACAGGGTTTTAAGAATTATGTATAAGAGTATTTACACGGATTTTTATGAACAGCTCCCTATCCCAAAAGGAAGGCTGAGAATGGATCGATAGATAGGTTTTATGGTGGTAATGCTTTCAAGGAGACTAGCAGTCATATAATTTCCATAGCCATTCTTAGAGGGCAGAGGCGGGTGTTTTATTTATATATTTATTTACTTGTGGTTATTTAGGAGATGGAGACCACAGGCATAATTGGATTGAATTTGCTGGGTTGTACATGTTGCTTCAGTCCAGTGTTTCATTTTCTCTGGTGCTTCAGCATGGTGAAGCAGAAACAGGATATTTCTGCTATGTATGAGATGAGTAATTGTTTTATATGCTGACCAGAGGGAACAGACTAGATCTGGCACCAGCAGAACTCATTGTATGCCTTGGAGACATTTTGCATTCTTAGTAAATTTATTACCAATGTTTCTTGTTCCTTGAGGGGCTTGTGAACTTTGAACCTCATTTTTTTTTTCTAATGACAATGTAAGAATTACAAATAACCTCAACACTACCTTTTTTTTTGTATTTGTGTTTTCATATTCTGCAAAGTAACCAAAAGTGAAAAAGAAAACGAGAAAATAAAAAGAAGTTTCATAACTAGATGTTTATGACATTTATTTTCCTCTGTAGCGCTTTGCTACCTCATGGAAATAATTATTATGAACATGCACCTTAATGGAAACAAAATAAAAGCTTATGGTTTGGACCAACACAAAAAACAATGCAAAGTTGTATCCCCTTATTTCTGATTCTCTTGTGCTCTTTATCATGTAAGGCTTTTAAACCTAAAAGGGAAAGCTGAGCATGGGATCCTGTCTTTGTATTACTCTGCCTGGCTTCCCTTCCTGGGTTTTTGTAGTTATCCATTGTTATTCTCTCAAAACCAACTCGATTATTAGAGACCTAGGAGTCAAAGAGCTTGCTAGGAAACAAGATAGGGATAGATACATTGAGTGTCGGAAAATGATTGGGAACAACTGGCTAAGAAGACAAAGAATACAAAAATTATCTGATGCTTGAATTTATTTTTGTATACAATATTTCTTTTTCTATAGATTCTGAGCAATTATTCTTTTCATCTTTGTCCTAATAGGAAGTAATTTAATCCTTTGTATTGAAGATACAGATTTCAAAATTTAATTTTTACCACAAAAGAGATGGCGGCTGAGAGAAATGGTGCTACTTTTAATGTATTCCCCTTTCTTCCTTGAAAATTATTATATTTAGTGAAGTATTAAAATACAGAAAATAAATTTCATGACATTGTGAATGGGAACATTTTCCAAAAGGAGAACATTTTCCTCCTAGGATGTGTCTTACCTTTCTTATTGAAGACATATATTAATGTTATATATTTTTGTATAGTGATTTTGTAAGTCATTTTGCACTGCTGTTGATTCTTTTGCTTTAAACTGATAGACAACTTTTTATTATGAAATGAAGGACATGCAATTTCTTTTTTGTTTCTTATTGAGTTTCATGGAATTGATGGAAAAATACTGAATAATAGAGGTGTGAGATAAAATTTCTTTTTTGATGGACAAAGCCCAAACAAAATGAATATTTCTTACAAATTTAGAAAATGAGGTCACAATTCTCATATCACAATCCAGTCTAAATAACTTTCCTATAGCTATGCTTCTTTTTCACTTCTATAATGATTGATTATTCTATAGAATCATTATAGATTCTAGATAGATAGATAGATAGATAGATAGATAGATAGATAGATAGATAAATAGATAGATAGATAGATGATAGACAGACAGATACAAATGTACTATTCAGACTCTCATCCTTCCCTTTGGTTCTTCACTGTCTATATAAGACCTAAATACTCACTTCTACATATAATTCATGTACGTGTGTGTGTGTGGAGGGGAGGTTTGTACCTAGAGGGAATGACATGCACACAGTGAGAGAGAGAGAGAGAGGGAGATTAAAACAAAGGAAATATAAAGGGCTATCAAATAAGATTAGCATTTTCTTAAATAGAGAAAACAAATACTCAAAAAATCCTCCCCTTATCATTCAATAATTTTCTTAAACAGTCAAAACTATAGAGTACATGCATCTAGAGTAGTTTTTTGTGGATGGAAAGTCATTAAGCAAAATTACCTTGCAACAATCTACCTCCAAAATGAGTTAAGAAATGGAAAACATTAATTTATATGAGTTTAGTCAAAATTGCACTGAAAGAAAAATAAACTTACTCTATTTTCCTATATAAACAAACAAAAGGTGCTGGATCCAGAAAATTAAACAGAGATTAAACAAAAAAATAACTTGTCTTTTATCCTTAAGAGAACAATTGAATAGTCATGTGTGTACTAATAGGGTAAAACTCACAGGGAATTAAACGTGAGGCTTGAAAAAAGAATGTATGTGTAGAATGTTAACAGAAACTTGGAAAACCAGAAAAATAATAAAACAACAGGAGTGCCAATATGTAAAAATGCTGAGCAAATTTATTGAATTTTAAGAAAATGTTCTCATTTTGGATTCTAGAATGAGAAATCATACCAATCTTATACCAAACATCAATATTTCCATTTTATCACATTTTCTCTGATTTTTCGTTCCCTTCAAAATATTTTCCATAGAGGATATTCAAAAATGAACCTCATTAGAGGTATATCTAAATGGTTTTGACTTTTCCTTTTCTGCAAACATGTTGTATGCCTAAACATTTTTTATCTTTTCACATTTACTCTTCTGACTACATTTTGATAGTTCAAATTTATTTATTAATGAAAATGAAGACTAATGCTTAAGCTATTAACATAATATTTGCATATGTAAAAGGAACGCACTAAGACAAAATATGCCCTTTTCTTGATTAAAACATTCTCTATTTTGTAAAAGAAACTGTGTTTTATCTCTCTACTCATTAGTTTTGAACTATTAATATAAACCCAATTCATGAACGACATGCTATTTATAATTCTGGTCCATAATTGCCATTATTCAAGAAAAGAGAAGTGGAAGTCCATTGCCATATATTGCATTTTCTTTGTTAATAATCTGACAAATATAATTAGAAGGAACAGCTTGTGATATTTTCCAAATATCTTCAGGGAAATAAAGCCAGGTAAAACTTTAAAGGTCTCTGATTGTCTTAGTTTGTCAGGCTGCTATGACAAATACCTCACACTGGGTTGGCTTAAACAATAGGAATTTTTGTCTAACAGATTTGGAAAATAGAAGCCCAACAACACAGAATTGGCAGGGCTTGTTTTCTTCCCAAGTCCGCAGTGTTTTGACGTTTCCTCCAATAATACAGCGGCTTCTCTCTCCTTGCGTCCGCTCCTCTGACTTCTCGCTTCTGATTCTGTGTTCGGTTTCCTTTGCTTATAAAGACTTCAGCCATGTTGGACTAAGGCCCACCCTCATGTGCTGACCATCTGCAGAAGTCCTGTTCACAAACGTGTGCACATCACAAGAACACAGATCAAGAACTGAATGTGTCTTTGGTGGGGCACATGATTCGATCCCCCACCGTCTGACTCAAAACGACATGTTCCCACACTGAAATTTATTTACTCCATCCCAATATCTCAAAAGCCTTAAGTGATTTCAGTAGCGACTCAAGACCAAAGTCTTACCAAAACCATTTATGGGTGTGGCCCAGCTGGGGGTAAGATCCGTCTCTATCTGTGGACCTGTGAAACCTCTGAAAACAAGTTACCTGCTTCCAAAATAAATGGTGGGACAGGCAGAGGAAACATCCCCACTCCAGAAGGGAGAAATTGGAAGGAAAAAAAGATGGTTATGTGTACCAAACAAGCCCAAAACCCAGCAGGCAAACTCCACCATACTCTAATGTCTGAGAGAATCTGTAGCTCACATGCGTTGTCCTCTGCGGCTGATGGAGAGGCAGCCCCAGCCTTAGTAAGCCCTGGGACAGCAGTTATGTTTTCCTCAAATGCTGGGGCATAGGCCCCTCCCCCCATGGCCACTGGGACTGTCACACTTTCCCCAAAGGAAAACCAGAAGATCCGCTTCTCTGAAAGCTCCTTGTAGAATCAGTTCCAGTGAAGTAATATCTCCCTCCTTCCCACGCACATTTGATACTGTCCTTTTTAACACCAAAGTGTTTGTACCTGTTCTCATTTGCCAGAACACAATATACCAGGGATGGGATGGCTTTTTAAAAGGGGAATTTAATGAGTTGCTAATTTATAGTTCTAAGGCCAAGAAAATGTCCCAGTTAAAACAAGGCTATAGAAATATCCAATCTAAGGCATCCAGGGAAAGATACCTCGGTTCAAGGAGGCTGATAAAGTTCAGGGTTTCTCTCTCAAGTGAGAAGACACATGGTGAACAGTCAGGGTTTCTTTCTCGGCTGGAAGGGCACACGGCGAACATGGAGTCATCTGCTGGCTTTCTCTCCTGGCTTCCGGTTTCATGAAGGTCCCCAGGAGGTGTTTTCCTTCTTCATCTCCAAAGCGCTGGCTGGTGGACTCTCTGCTTTGTGGTACTACAGCTTTCTCTGCTCTCTCTGAATCTCCTCTTTCTCCAAAATGTTTTCTCTTTTATAGGATTCCAGTAAACTAATCAAGACCCACCCGAATGGGTGGAGACACATCTCCACCTAATCCAATTTAGCAACCACTCTTGATTGAGTCACATCTCCAGGGAGATGATCTAATTTCAGTTTTAAGCATACCATACTGAATAAGGATTAGAAGAAATGGCTGCCTTTACAAAATGGGATTAGAATTAAAACATGGCTTTTCTAGGATACATACATCCTTTCAAACTGGCACAGTACCATTGTTCCTAATACATTTGTAACACACCAACTCTGCTTTCCAAAGCAGGTGTGCTGTTTATGCATATTAATATTCTTAACTCTTTCACACCACAGTTTCTAGACTGTTACAAAATTCCTGCATAAAGCCTACATAGATGTGCATTATGTTTGATTATTAAAATAGAAAAGGCAATTAAATATTTTAAAAATGAATTAAGATAATCTTAATATATTCATGAATCTCATTAAACAAAAGCACTCAAAGACTATGTTTCTACCTTTAATCTTCTCTAGCTTGAATTGTTTTTCTCTGCATATAAAATATTGAACGTAAATATACATCCCGGATAAAAGTTAAGCTGCACCATTTCCCTGGTTTAAAGTTATTTTTTAAACTGTTCAGAAATGTAATTCATAGGTCCCTCAACCTATAGAATTGAGCGTCTGATCTCTATGAGTGACAAAGCATGGGAAAGGCTTATCAAACCACACATAATTTCAAAGACTTTGAAGCAAGCTGCCCAGCATCTTCAAATCTTTAAAATGCTTCAAAAATAAATCCTTCCCATCTATTCTATTCTTCCTTATCATCCACTTATTCAACCAACGCTATTTAAGATCTGTGGTCAAAGCTCTCTGCTAGGGACTGAGGGAATAAAATGATGAAAAATTCAAAGCTTGCCCTCTTAGAGATAGAAATCTAGGTGAGCTGATAAGAGAAATGTACAAAAGTAACTAAAAGACAGCTTTTGATGTCACACAAGGGAGGTAAGAAGTGATAAGAGAATTCAGAGACATGAACAATCTCCCCTAACTTGTGCATTCTTGGAGGAAGCTGTATTTGAGTCTGCTGTAGTTCGTATAGACTATTGATCAGCTGAGATAAGCAGCTAAGTCATTTCGGAGTATGTCCAGCATGAGCAGAGAGAGAAAACAGGGTTTCAACTCTGCCCATGTTGCTTCTCCTTCATTTTATTCTCTGCTGATGTTGATATGCTGGTAACTCCACACCATATTTCCATACCCACTTGGTTTATTTTCTTTCTCATTTATATGCATAGTTCATGTCGATACCACATTCGTATTATTGTACGTGTGGCAGAGAAGATTTCAGCGAAATGCTTTTGCTATGCCTGGCAACAAAATTGCCTATCCACTAATTGCAAAATTTCTATGTATTTACTTTTGTTAACAATCGTGAGTTAGATGTTCAATCACCATGCTGATGTTTATTTTAATTTAAGATAAACCTGGTCTCAGTAACATATATTGCAAAATTTTATATCTTTATTTATATTTATATTAACACCTTAGTCTTAATCATGTTTATGTACTTCAGATTAACATACAGAAATAAAATTTTCATACCAACTAGAAATGTAAGAACATTACACATCCCCCTACAGTTTTATTTCCTCCAGGAAACATACTCTGTTTAGGCATTTCACAGAACTCTACAGTGTGCACTTTGGTCAGATATTCTTGGCCATTCTTGTGGCTTTCAGAATATTTACAAGTTTCTAAGAGCAAGAGACACCGGAAAGGTCCTTACCACTTCTTCAAGGTTTTTCTTTCTCTCTGAGGTCCCTGATATGGTCATGCTCAGATGTTTTCATTTGTATTTTTTTAATCCTATTTCAAACAATTATTTACTAAGAGTTATTAGGAGCTCTGTTCCCATGAAATGCTGATGAGTTGGGCTCCGGATCAGTGTTATTTAGTATCCTGGTTAACAGAAGTGCACTAAGCTTCTTAGGGAAACGTCTGTTTGACTTACCATAATGGCCTAAAACTTCCCCAGCCGTTCTTAGAACTAAAAATCATTTCCGACAAGTAGTGGTCCATAAGACTATTTCTGGGTACGTCCTCAATAATAAACAAGGCAGATAATGAAAAGGCACAGATGTGCTTAATAAAATAAACAGCATTTCAATGCCTGGCCACAATATTTTGATATTTCAAACATTTTTTAATACTTTCTCTAGCCAAACGGCACCACATCTAAAAATATCTTTGAAAAATTTGCACCAAGAATTCTATTTATGTGCTTATATTTTATGTTTCCTAAGCATTAATTATGACAGAACATTTCCTAAGTTCTTTAACAAATGTCATCTCAAGTAATCCATACAACTATCATTTAATTAAGCACTAATTTTTCTCTACTTCATAAAAGACAAATAAAAGCCACACTTGTTGACTAGCCCTTAAAATATCCGGTTGCAGAATTTAAATAAAAACTCAGTTTTAGCCACTAGAATGTATTTCTTGTCAAATTAATCAAACATTCATCAATTTTTCTTGACTCAAAAAAATCTTAAATATTTCTAGTCAATGACTAGGAAATTCATGATAACATCTTAATGAATTTTACTACTATATAAAGCTCAGTGATTTTAGATATGTGTACACATACACATGTCTAAATATAAAGTGCCTTAATAAGACTTTTATAGGTATTGCATTATTGCTAAACAAATGGTAACACAGTGAGAACAAGCATATAATTTATCATTACATGACAGTAAAGTTATTCCATATTATGTCTAAAAATCATTTAGTTAGCACATAAGTAAGTTGTTTGAAGACTGGTGGTATAATTTTATCTTTTTACACCCAGATTTTTTATAGTAATGGTAGACATTTAGAATGCATTAATATTCAGTACTATATCAATGAGTAAATGAAAAAAAAATAATAGCCACATCATCAATAAGTTTTGATGAGCAACTCACCAAGTACCCTGGAATGCTGTCATTAAAAATGCCATCCCATTCTTATTAGGAGGAATGAAAATTGCAAAAGATTTGTCAAAGGCACTTTAGTGGCTTTTTAGCAATAATTTCTGTCCTATTTTTTTTCTCAGAATTTCTATTTCTGAGAATCTATTCTTCAAGACTGCTAGCATATGCATAAAAACTATATGTAGCTCAGAATTAGGAAGGCAAATAAGGAGATAATCAACAGAAAATATGGAATGCTCCAAAAGTAGCTTTCACTGTGTCAGGTTTGCCTGGGCTGAACATTTTTTTTCTCAGCTTTTTACCTCTTGTTATTGTAAATGAAAGTCCCCAGCCATGTATGAAGAGTGAAGACCTCATCTCAATTGAGTGTTACTTGAGTTGCTATTGGAGTCCTGGAGTCTATATATAATGTAAAATGTCATTTGACCCTATAGTATTATAAATATTGTTTGTTTGATTTTAATTCTGTCCTATGTTTTCCTCCTTAAGTAATAAAGTTGAATAAAGCACATATAATGTTACATTTATGCTATATGTTAATCATATATTCTTTCTGTCATGCACTAACACACAGATAGACTTATTCTATATGCATACTAGCATAGAGAAATATATGTTTGATACACCAATTTTTTTAATGGAGAGCTCTATAAAAAGAGTTCTTGAAGTTTGTCTCAGATTAGAGACACTTTTTAAACTTTTATTTTGAAATACTGCCACACTTACAAGAGAGTTAGAAAAATAATACAAACCCCATATAGAGAACTATAACATAACTCAACCACCCCATCCAAATACCCAGTCAACTTTAACATTTTGCCATATTTGCCATATCATTCTATGTATCTGTCTATCTATCTATCTATCTATCTATCTATCTATCTATCTATCTATCATTTATTTATCTATCTATCCATTTTATGAGCACTTGATGCGCCTAAGTGCAGTTATCAAGTTTAGGAAATTTAACATTGTTATAAAGTTTATCATCTATATTCCCATTTTTTCATATATCCCAATAATGTCCTTTTGAGTCTTTCCCCCTCCTTTGCTAGAACCCATGCAGGATCATGCATTAAATTTAATTATCATAGTCTCTCAAGTTGCTTTTTATTCTTCTTTTAATTTTAATTGTGAAAAAAATATATGCAACATAAACGTTCCCGTCTGAACCGTTGAAAAGTAAAACATTCACTAGGATTAATCACATTCACAACATTGTGGTACCCTCACCCCTTCCCACTACTATTTTCCCATCTTCTCAAACAGAAACCCTACCATTATGCATTAAACACCCATTCGCTTGCCCCCTGTACTTTCATTTCTATGTCTGTGAACTTACATATACACCACTATTTTCCTTGTAGTTACCTTGGGGTTTAAGTTTAACACCTAAATGATAGCAATCTCAGTAGCTTTGATACCAATGTAAATTTAACGGTATGCATAACCAATGTTCCTATAAGTCTCTCTCCCCTACTTATATGCAGTTTTGTCACAAATTTCATATTTATATATTCTGAATCCAAAATCATGACATATTGTTACGATTTAAGTATTTGATTGTTTAGAACCTGTAGGAAATTAAAAAGTGGAGTAATAAAAAATACAATAGTACTGATATTAATAATTAACTTTGTCATTAACTTCATGGGAGATTATGAGGTTTCTATCTTTTGTCTGTGGTCCTTTTCTTTCAAATTTCAGAACTCTCCTTAGCTGCTCGTGTAAGACCTGTTTAACAGTGATGAAAACTCAGCTTTTGTTTATGTGGAAATGTCTTAATGCTCCCTCATTTTTGAAGGACAGTTTTGATAGACATAGAATTCTTGGTTGGCAAATTTTTACCTTCAGAACTTTTAATATGTCTTCCTGTTGCCTTCCCACCTTCATGGTTTCCAATTAGAAATTGGCAATTAATCTTATAAAGCTCATTTATATGTGCTGCATTGCTTCTCTGTTGCAGCTTTCAGAATTCCCTCTTTATTGGTTGCATTTGGCAGTTTGATTATAACATTCCATTGCATGGGTCTCTTCGGGTTTTCCTGTTAGGAGTTTGTGGAGCATCGTGGGTGTGTATATTCACGTCTTTCATTAAATTTGGGGAGTTTTCAGCAATTATTTCTTTGAATATCCTCTTTGCCCCTTATTCTCTTTCTTCTGCTTCTGGGATTTCCACATTGCCTATATTGGTACACTTGATGATGTCCCATAGCCTCCTCAGGCTCTCTTCTCTTCTTTTCATTCTTTTTTCTTTCTGATTCTCATAACAAATTATTCCAATTATCTTATCTTCAAGATCTCTGATTATTTCTTCAGCCAACTCCAATCTGCTGTTAAACTCCTCTAGGGAATTTTTAATTTCTGCTGCTATAGTCTTCAGTTCTTTTTGGTACCTTTTCATAATTTTCATCTATTTGTTGGTATTCTGTTGATGTACATCTGACATTTTCCTGATTTCCTTTAGTTTTTTTGTACATATGTTCTTTTAACTTTTTGAGGCTATTTAGAAACATTTTTAAAAACTCTTTGGTTTACTCCAGGTCTGTGTGTCTTCATTGATGGTTTCTAATGCTTTGAATTTTTCCTTTACCTGGGTCATCAATTCCTGTTCCTTATATATTTTGCAATCTTTATCAAAACTTTGACATTTTGATATTTTAATGTTTTATCACTGGAATTTAGATTCTGAGGCATCTGTTTGTTAAAGTTGGAGTCACCTAGTGTTATGTCAACAATTTTTTTGATTACTAGGAGCTATCCAAAAACAAAAAAATAAAAGTATGCGGGAGGGGGCACCTTTCCTGTTCTTTGTGGATTAACCTGTGAAAATGCTCTCCTTCAGATTTTATTCACACAATGAGTTTAGGGAATAGCTCTTAGCCAAAGGGTAGGGACCTCCCTGGTTCTTTCTGTGCATGTACCTTATCTTGGCATGCTCTTCTGGCCCTAGGGTTTTCCTAATTTATACAGTTATGAATATCCAACAACATCCTGTAGGAGAGCTTAGAGAGTAGCCTTCTATATCATGGGGCAAGTTCTAGGACAGCAAGTCTCCCGGGACATCAACAGCTGATTGGGTCAGACATATATGCTCCAATGTGTGCACAGGGTTAGTCTGCTTCCTCCAGAACCAGAAGCAGGATTCAGAACAGGGATGAGGTTAGGGCGAGCCAGTACGTCAGAAATTCCTGCTGCCTTTAAATGGCCTTCTTTCATGATTTGTTACTTGACCTGTTCCTACAGTCCTTTAACTGTTCTCTGGAGCTTTGAGAAAGATGTTGCTGCCAGTTCTTGCTGGTTGTTCAAAGTTTCCATGTGGAGCAGGAGATCTGAAGTCTCACTCCACCATCTCGACTAGAATAGCCTCCACAGGTATTCCCCCCCCCCTTTTTTTTTTGTTTTTTGTTTGCATGGGCAGGCACCTGGAAATGAACCCAGGTCTCCAGCATGGCAGGTGAGAACTCTGCCTTCTGCGCCACCATGGCCCACCCCACAGGTATTGCTAATATGGGTTTAATGCTTTTTCTCAAGTAAATGCTATTTTCTTTGGCCCAGACAGCTGTCAAGGTGGGGCAAGATGGCAACATAGGGAGGTGTGGAAATTGGTTTGTCTTCCAGAGCAGCTAGTATATAGACAGGAAAGATACAGAACAACTGCTGGGGGAACATCAGTGACCAGATACACAGGTAGGCTGGTTCCCCAAGGGGAAAGGAAACAGACTTTACTAACCACAAGGGCTTAGTTCGACCAAGCTCCAATTGTGGAATTAATTAACAAATTCTGACTACCAATAACAGGCACCAGCACAGATAACCTGGAATAAACACTAAAGTAAATAGTTTTTGCCCCAGCAGAGAGGGGTCAAGGTTGACAGAAAAACAAACAAACAAAACAAAAACAAAAACAACAACAACAACAAAAAAAACAAACAGAGGCTTTTTGAGTTGGACAGCGCAAAATGCTGGAAAAGGGCTGGACCCCATGGAAAAGGGGTGCATAGGGCCTGGAGATACAAAGACCTAAGTACCAGCTCAAGTTACTGATTGACAAACTCAAGGAATAGGGGTCCAGCTCTGAAAAGGTATTTCTGTTTTTTTTTTTTTTCACTCCTTAAATAGCTCATTAGTTAGAGCTAGAAGCACTCTCAGGGTCCAGAACTGCCCCAGGCAAGGGAGGAATTAAGCTTATCTGAGAGACAAAGTAACTAGTCAGGTGAAAGGACTTGTTTCCCTAAAGGGTGTATCTTCTCCAAGAAAAAGGGGTGGGACCCAGCTCATGTGGAATCTTTCCTTCAAGGAATTCAGGCTCCAGGGACTAGAATACAAAAGAAATCAAAGTCGACCTACGATTTCATCTCTGTCTCAACCATGTCCCTGTCAGGGAGAGTCTGGTGAAATTAGAGGCACTGTATCACTTAAAGCTGGTGTGAAGCCATGGGTAGATAAGCACCACATGCTGGGCAGGATAGGAAAAGTACAGTTTTGAGAGACTTCATAAGAAAGTCTGTCAACCTCCTGGGTCTCACCTTCAGGGAAAACGGATGCTGGCTACTCTTTTCTCCTGAGAGGTAGGCCTGTCAGGTCTGAGAAAATCTGACTGTGGTCTGTAGTATCTGAGGAGCTCCTCCTCCTCCTCTTCCTCAAAAAAAAGGGTCCGAGGTCCAAATAGTTCTTGGGCAAGAAACAGTGAAATAAAAACTGAAAAGTTCTGATCAGTTAAACAGAACCTATACTAGCAGTCTAGAACAAGTTGAAGTGAATATCAAAGAAAGATAGAGGACAAAGCCATCCAGCAAGAAAACCCTAGGTAAAAGAGTAAAAAAACCTCCAGAATAAACTAATTAAGGAAATGAAATGTCTAGATGCCAGCAAAAATATTGAGTCATAATAGGAACATCAAAGACATGGCCCAGTTAAGGAAAGAAACAAAAACTTCAAAATGAGATACAGAGTTGAAACAACTAACTCACAATGTCCAAACAGACATGCAAACTCTCATCAAAAAACAAATTAATGAGTTGAGGGAAGATATAAAAAAGACATCAGGCAAACAAAAAGAACTCAAAAGTTTGAAAAAACAAATCACAGAACTTATGGAAATGAAAGACACAATAGAAGAGACAAAAACAAAAAAACAAAAAAACTGGAAACCTACAGTAATAGATTTGAAGAGGCACAAGAAAGGATTAGTGACCTAGAGGACTGGATATCTGAAATCTGACACACAAAAAAATGTAGGGAAAATAAAGGAAAAATCTGAGCAAGGTATCAGGGAATTGAATGACAACATGAAGTACATGAATATGCATGTTGTGGGTATCCCAGAAGGAGAAAAGGAGGAGAAAGAGTAATGAAGGAAATAATTACTGAAAATTTCCCATCTCTTATGAAAGACATAAAATTATGGATCCAAGAAGTCCAACGTACTGCAAACAGAATAGATTCAAATAGACATATTTCAAGACACTTACTAATCAGATTTTCAAAAGTCAAAGACAAAGAGAATTTTGAAAGCAGCAAGAGAAAAGCAATCCATCACCTTCAAGGGCAGTTCAATAAGATTATGTGTGGATTTCTCAGCAGAAACCATAGAGGTGAGAAGGCAGTAATACATTTAAGATTTAAAAGAGAAAAATTGCCAACCAGGAATTCTATACCCAGAAAAAATGTCCTTTAATTTGAGGGGGAGATTCAAATATTTTCAGACAAACAGTCACTGAGAGAATTTATGACTAAGAGACCATGTCTGCAAGAAATACTACAGGGAGCACTACAGGCAAATAGGAAAAGGCAGGAGAGGGTGTTCTGGAGAAGAGTGTAGAAATGAAGACTATCAGTAATGGTAAAAAGAGAAAAACATTAGATATGAAGTATAAAATCCAAAAGACATAATGGTAGAAGAAAGTACTGCCTTTATAGTAACAAATGCTAATGATTTAAACTCCTCAATCAAAAGATATAGACTGGCAGAATGGATTAAGAAACAGGATCCATCTATATGCTGTCTACAGGAGACATGTTTTAGACCCAAGGACAAAAACAGATTGAAAATGAAAGGTTGGGGATATTTCATTCAAACACTCAGAAAAGAGCAGGAGTAACTATACTAATATCCAGCAAATTAGACTTCAAATGTAAAACAATTAGGAGACAAAGAACACTAAATATTAATAAAAGGAACAATTCAACAAGAAGACATAAAAAACATAAATATTTATGCACCAAACCAGGGTACTCCAAAATACATAAGGCAAACACTGACAATACTGAAGGAAGAAGTAGACCCATCTACTATAATAGTTGGAGACTTCAATTCCCTGCTTTCATCAGTGGATAGAACATCTAGACAGAGGACCAATGGGAAAACAGAAATTTAGAATAATACAATAAATGAACTAGACTTAACAGACATTGACAGAACATTACTCCCCACGATGGCAGGATACACATTTTTCCCAAGTGCTCATTTGGATCATTCTCATCTGTAGACCATATGCTGGGTCACAAAGCAAATTGCACTTAATTTAAAAAGATTGAAATCCCACAAAAAGCTTTCTTGGATCATAATGGAGTGAAGTTGGAAAGCAATAACAGACAGAAGGCCAGAAAATTCAGCAGTATATTGAGGCTAAACAACACACACTTTAACAGCCAGTAGGCCAAGGAAGAAATTACAAGAAAAATCAGCAAATTTCTTGAGGCAGATGAAAATGAAAACAACATATCAAAACTTATAGGATACAACAAAGGCAGCATTAAGAGGGAAATTTATTGCCTTAAATGCCTGTATTAAAAAAGTAGAAACAAAATGTCAATAGGTGGGGAACATGGGATAGGGTTATGAATTCTTTGTGGAATGTCTTCATATAGACTCTGGTGGTCATGACATGTCTATACACTTAGGTTGGATTGTATGATGTGTGAATAAAACTGTTTAAAAATGAACAAAGAGAAACAAGTGCTAGAGAAAATGCAGAGAAAGAGATGAACCTATTCACTGTCAGTAGGGAAACTGAAAGGTGCAGCTCTTTGGAGGGCAGTGTGATGGTTCCACAGGAGGGTAGGGGGGGTGAGTTTGCCATATGATCCTGGAACCCCATTTCTCAATACATACCTGGAGGAACTGAGTGTGGGCACACCAATGGACATTTGCACACTGGTGTTTATTGCAGCAATATTTGTGACTCATTATGGATGGAGTGGTCTAAGGGTACAACAACTCAGGAATGGAATAGAAAACTGTGGTGTATGCATACAGCAGACAACTGATTTGCTGCGTGAATCTGATTTGAGGCATGCAACTAGGTGAATGAAACTTAAGGACTCTATGTTGAATGAAATACCAGATAAAAAGAGACAAATATTTCATGCTTCACTCATATGGACTAACTATAATATAAAACATGGTGAACTGAAATCGAGGGCATGTATTACCAGTTTGGGCCTATTATAAAGGATTCTAGCTTGTAAACTCTTACAGCATTCACATATATTCAAGAGTTGTAACTTGTTTCTAAATTCTGAAATACGGAACAGTTTATATATAACCTGGTCATTCCCAGAAATTTCTGGTATTTATATGACACCTGAGACTCAGAGTTAGAGCTCTGAAGCTATGAAAATCATCACTACCCCAAAGAAGAACTGTTTAAAAAGTTGAAAAAGAGATCATACTATGATTAGAAATATGAACAAAGTTGATCTGGAGGGAATGTGGTATATTAGAATGCAGGGTAAAGGCTGATATCATCCATATTTTAAAACTTGAGAGGTTCATTTGGTTCAAAATTTACATTTTGGGTAGCACATTATCTAATTTAACTTGTATGGTCAGATTATGTGAACATTATGAGTACATGGAATCTTGAATAGGGCATGAGATCTTGTTGGTTTGTCCAGGTTAGTGTGATGCCCCAATATATCCCAAAGGAACATGAGCAGTGAATAAAGAAGTATTTGCGAAGTACCCATTGGGTCAGTGGAGAAAGGAGGAAATATTCAACTTCCTCATTTGGAAAATTTCTGATATTCTTGGAATCAGTGGGGACAACCAATTCAATAGGCTAAGCCCTCAATCTTGTGGTTTGCCTCTATGAAACATTCTTGCAATGGATAGACTAAACCTACTAAAAATTATGCCTAAGAGTCTCCCCCAGAGAACCTCTTTTGTTACTCAGATGTGGCCTCTCTCTCTCTCTCTATGCCAACTCCAGCAAGTGAATTCATTGCCCTCCCTCCTATGTAGGACATGACTCTCAGGGGTGTAAATCTCCTTGGTAATGTGGTACAGAACTCCTGGAATTAGCTCGGACCTGGGATTATGGAATTGAGAAAGCCTTCTTGACCACAAGGGGAAAGAGAGAAATGAGACAAAATACAGTGTCAGTGGCTGAGAAATTTAAAACAGAGTTGAGAGGTTATCCTGGAGGTTATTCTTACATATTATATAGATATACCATTCTAGTTTATGGTGTTTTGGAGTGGCTGGAGAGAAGTACCTGAAACTTTAAGCTGTATTCCTGTAGCCTTGATTCTTGATGATGATGATATAACTTTTACAATGTGACTGTATGATTGTGAAAACTTTGTGTCTGATGCTTTTATCCAGGTTATGGACAGATGAGTAAAAAAAAAATTCAGTTAAAAAATAAATAATAGGTGGGATAAGGTGTAAAATAAATTGGGTAGATTGAAATACTAGGGGTCGGTTAGAGGGAGTTGTATTATGGGATGTAGGGGTTCTTTCTTTTTTCTTTTTATTTCTTTTTCTGAAGTGATGCAAATGTTCTAAAAATTATCATGGTGATGAATACAGAAGTATGTGATGATGCTGTGAGCCATTGATTGTACACCATGTGTGGACTGTATGTGTATGAAGATATGTCAATAAAAATACTAAAAGAAAACCCAACATTGTCATAAATACAGTTTTCCAGGTGGGCCACGGTGGCTCAGCAGGTAAGAATGCTTGCCTGCCATGCCCAAGGACCCGGGTTCGATTCCCGGTGCCTGCCCATGTTAAAATAAATAAATAAATAAAATTTCAAAATAAATACAGTTTTCCATTTACTCCCATGACCCACCCATTCCTTTTTTACTTCTCCTGTTCGATTTTGCTGTTCATAAAGATCCATTTATTTTGTTACTATCAAAAGAACATTCATTTTAATCCATTTCCTATTCTACCTTCAGGTTTATGTCCATGGTCATAGGCCAGGGCTTCATTCTATTAATGAGGGCAGGGGGATGTGATAAGGAGGCAGAGGACACAGACAATGCATATCTATCTTATTAAGATATTTCACTTGTAGAGGACAGGGGGCCTGATGGGGAGGGAAGGCTGATGTATATACCTGCCTCCTGAAGGGGTCTATGGCTGAGTTTGTCAAGCTCAGCACTAGTAAAATTTTCAGCCTGACCATCTCCTGTTGCAGAGGGCTGCCCTGTGTACTTTAGGATCTTTAGCATCATCTCTGGCCTCTATTCACTAAATGCCAGTAGCAATATCCCACTTGTGACAACCGAAAATGATCCAGGCATTACCCAATGACCCTTAGAGGGTAAAGTTTTCCTCAGTTGAGAAACACTGATCTAGGGAGATTGCTTGATTATACATCTGATTGATTGTCCTTTGATATACTTTCTTGAAATTGCATTTATTTTTTTTTATTTTCTTAAACTCTTAAAATGTTAGCACTGGATTTGCTAGCTTCTGTGGGATGTGGTTAAAATTAATATTATTTTAATGAAGGTTGTCCTTTTGAATTTCCTGAAAAAGAGTGAAGCAATATAAAAGAGGGACATAAGAGTTTAGATTCTCTGTTGTTTTACTTATTTTTATATTTAGAGTACCATTACTATTTTAAAATTATGAAGTCAAACAATTACACCCATTGATGGAAATAATAATTATATTCTCTCTTTAAAACTTGAAGACCATAGTTAAATTATTGAATTTGTCTAATTGATTTTTAAATAATTTATATGTACTCATTTTGTATCCTATATGTCATTTTGCTTTGAAATACAAATTTAACACCTAATTTTTAAAGTTTTTTTTGTAAAAATTGGCTTGACAATTTAATTGGAAACTGAGACATTAAATCATAAATTATGAAAACTTTATTAAAGGGAAAAGCCAGTTAGTTGTTTAAATGAATAAATATAGCTCGTTCGGCATCAGTTATACTGCTTTATTTGTGACATCAGACACGCTGTTTAGAATTTCATATTCCTAAACAGAGTTGAATATAAGACTTCTAATTCAAGGCATCAATCACTGGAAATGAACATAACCTAATGTCTGTGCTGAATCAGGCCATCAATTTATGGCTTTGTAAAAGCAATCAGCAAGCTATCAAGCAATAAAGTGTACGAGATAAGTGCTGCTTTTGAGACAGCATTACCATTGACAATGATATACTGATGGGGAACAGCAACTATTTTCCAGCATGAACTGCCTATTACTTGTTAAAAGCCCTCTACTGCGCAACAGATGTGAAATATGTTTCTTATTATTATGGACCAATCTAGTTTGTTTAATAGCTTTTATGCCACTTAGACTTGCTGTCTTATTTAATGAGGTTATATTTGAACTCTTTTGCCTTCTCTGTGTCTTTACATAAATAAGTAGAGCTGTGAACTGCTTTTCACTCAATTTCCCAAAGACAGAGAGATAAGCGACTATCCTGCTTTGCAATGGCTTATTACGGAAAGCCCAAGGAGTCTGGAGCAAATTGTGAGGCTATTAGATTGGTGTCACTTCTGAATAAAAGACTAAATATTGTACATTATGTTAACAAGATGTGATTGGTTGTTCATAGACATCTAATAGGTAGTAGGTGCTTTTCTTCTGTCTGTCTGCCAGTGGTAAAACGGAGATTTGGGAAAACATAGTGGAAAACCATATTGTCTGTTTATCTAATCTCATATCCAGATTTCTTTTTTTTTTAGAGAAATTGAAGGTTTACAGAAAACTCATGTATAAAACACAGAGTTCACAAAGACCCTCTATCAAAACCTTGGTTATTGTGGTATATTTACTACAATTCATGAAAGAACATGTACAATTAGCTATTGTCCACTGTTTGCAATAGGGTTTACTGTTTGTGTTGTATAGTCCTGTGTTTGTTTCTGCAAATTTGTCTTCTAGTAACATATATACAACCTAAAATTTCCCCTTTTAACCACATCCAAATATATATTTCAATGCTGCGAATTACTTTCACATTGTTGTGTTGCCATTAGCACCATCTATTCCATCAATGCTAACAGAAACTCTGTACAACTGAAGCATTACTCCTCACTTCCTAAGCCTCTGCTGCCCCTGGTAATGTAGATTCTAGTTTATGCATTTGTTATTCTAATTAATTCATTTCGGTGATATCAGACAATATTTGCCCCTTTGTATCTGGCTTATTTTGCTCGATATGATGTCTTCCAGGTTCATCCATGTTGTCACATGTATTAGAACTTCATTCCTTTTTACAGGTGAATAATATTTCCTTTTATGTACTACATTTATCTCATCATTGGTAGATGGACGTTTGGGTTGCTTTCATCTTTGTTCTGGCAATTGTGAATAATATTGCCATGAAGATCTGTGTGCAAATATCTGTTCTTGCTTTCCTAGAATTGGGATTGCCAGGGCATATGCTAATTCTATAGTCAACTTTCTGTGGAACTGTTAAACCATCTTGCACTGTGGATGCACTATTTTGTATTTTCACCAGCAATGACTGAGTTCCTATTCACCACATCCTCTCCTACCACTTGAAAACTTACATTTGTTGATAGCAGCCATTCTAGTATGAAAAGGTGTCTCATTGTGGTTTTGATTTGTATTTCCTAATAGCTAATGATGTTGAGCAGAGCATCTTTTAATGTGATTTTAGCCGTTTGTATTTTCTCTTTGGAGAAGTGTCTATTCTAGTCTTTTGCCCACTTTTTAATAGGGTTGTTTTGTCTTTTTGTTCTTGAACTGTAGGATGTCTTCATATATTCTGGATATTAAACTCTGATTGGATATGTGGTTTCCAACTATTTTCTCCCACTGATTAGGTTGTACATTTACTTTCACCATAAATTTCTTTGATGCAAAGAAGTATTTACTTTTAATGAGGTCTCATCTAGCTAATTTTTGTTTATTTCTTGTGTTTTAGGTGAAATTCTAAGAAACTACTGCCTAATGCTATATAAAATGGATTTGATTAGATTGTATAAGGAAGCCACTAACCCTTATCTGAGATTTTTCAGAAGGTTAAAACTAACAATCTTTTCACATCTTTTTTTTGAAAAAGCAAAAGTTCAGGGAATGATAAGCTGCCACCAGTACAGCATAACAAAACACAGCTATTTTATTTTAACCTTCATAGGATCAAGAGTATATTTTTCAAGATCAGTAGTACATTGTTTCTTAGAATGCATACTCCATAATTGTGAAAACTCATAAGATGAATACAATTCATAGAACATTAGTTTGAAGATTAGTACTCCTTAATTGCAGAGCAGAACTTAATTTATAAAAATCCTGTAAGAATTATAGATTATCAGATTTTGCACCAATTGAAAGATTTCTCCAATTGAGTTAGTATGTTCCAGATTGGTTGTTAATGTATTGCTATAATTATAATCACTACAAATTTTGTTATTATTTTGATATTTTCCTCCCTTTCTTCAAAACTGAAAGCTAAAATTTAGGAAAGCCAATGAGATAAAATAGCTTTTATAAGGCATGACTTCAATGTTAAGTATAATAGAAAGCACAATTGGAAAACTGGACTTTTAAAAGGCAAGCTTGTTAAAGAGACCACACTCTAAAATTAATGGCTTTCACCATCCGTCATTAATTGAAATCTAATCTAAAGGACAGGAAAGGAGATACATCCTGAACATGCTATGGCAAAACATGTTACTTGTGAGCAATATTTTTTTAAATAACAAATGAATAAAACACCTGTACAATCCGTTAAGAAAGGCTGAGTTATGCTGTGATAATAACTAAAATTTCAGTGGTTCAAAGAAGGTATTCATAATATTTGAATATCAAAATAGACACAAAGAAAGTATTTGAATAAACCTAACTTTCATTTTTAATAAGAACTCTCAAGTATTTAGGAAGAGAAGGGATGTTCTTCAAACTGTTAAAGGGTGTCTTCAAAAATCCTACAGTGAAATAATACTTAATGGTTAAAGATGGAATGCTTTTCACCTTAAATTAGGCGCATTATATGGATTGCCAACATGCTCTGCTTCTAGTCAGCATTCTATCGTCAAATTCATCATCAGGGACATTTTTAAAAAGACATCTAGAACAAGAAAAAGAGATACAACCTTTTATTCACTGTCAACCTTTTCATATACATTGAAATAATGGTGGACTCTCCAAAAACATTACTATATCTAAAAGCTAATTAGGCAAAGTTTCAAATGCAAAATCAATATAGGAAAATGATTTCATGTAAATATCCTAGCAACAAATAATCAATCACTAACACCAGAATAAAATATTAAACATAAGAATAAATTTCAAAAAGTATTTGAGAAACCTATATGATTAAAAATTTAAATCATTGCTGAGAGAAATGAGAGAGCTAAATACATGGAGAGACATACTTTATTTGTGGTTTGGAAGACTCACTGTCATAAATATGTCACTGCTTCCTACATTGATCTATAGTTTCAAAGCAATAAAAATCCAACAGCCTTTTTATTTTTAATAGAAATTGACTAGCTGATTTAAAAATCCATATGGACATGCAAAGTACCTAGATTATCCAAAAGAACTTTGAAAAATAGGAGAAAAATGCATGGGAGACATAATTTGGCAATGTGATAGTGAGGACATAATGTCAAAATAAATGAATAAATCAAAGGAACAAAATAGAGAGCCCAGAAATGGACGATCACTTATATGGATAATTGATTTTCATAAAGGTAAGATGTAGCATTCACATTAACATAAGACATTAACAAAAAAAGGTTTTCATTACATATCTTGGCCCATATTAACTTGAAATGGATCATAGAATGAAACATAACACTTAAAATTTTAAGTCTTCTAGTAGACTTAGGGGAAGTTCTCATAACTTGAGTTAGACAGATATATCTTTGGTATGACAACAAAGGGATGATCCATAAGAAAGCAAATTGATAAACTGGATTTTATTAAAATTAAAATTCTGCTCCTGAAATACTGTTCAGAGTATAAAAGGAGATGAGTTTTTAACTTGAATACGATAAAAAACCCTCAAAACTCAATAATAAAAGAGCAAGCACCCAATTAATCATGGGTAAGAAACGTAATTAGATACTTTACCAAAGAAGATGTATAAGTAGCAAATAAGCACATGAGCAGATGCTTAATATTATTGATAATAAAATACAAATTGTAACAACAATGTAAGTGTACTACATGCCTTTTGGTATGACTAAAAGTAAAAAATACCCACGATATCCAGTGTAAGCAAAGAATTTGAGGAACTAGAACAGTCATATAATGCTCATGGCAAAGTAAAATTTCACATCTATTTTGGAGGTTGCTTAAAAATTTAAACATACATCTAACTATGCTCCAGCTATTCCACTTCTAGGTATTTACCCAAAAGAAGAGGCAACTTATGCCTTGCACAAAGGCTTGTACATGAATGTTTATTACTGCTTTACTAGAAATAGGTAGGAAAAAGTGAAAAAATACAAATGTCCATCAACAGGTGAACAGCTAAACTAGCTGACCTATATTAATGCAATGGAATACTACTCAGGAATAAAAAAACAATTGAATAATAAATGCTAATATATGAATGAATCTCAAGACGACGATACTGTGGGAACAAGCTAAACAAAAAAAGTATACACAGCATATATTCTATTTAAGTCTAGAAAATACAAAACAGCAGATCTTGGGTTACTCGGGAGTATATAAAGGAAGGGGTGGTGTGAGGAAGGCTGGAAATAAAGGGGCCAAAGAAAATTTGGGGTGTGATGGATATGTTTATTATCTTGATGGTGATAATGGCTTCACTGCATGCAATTATACATGCATCAAGAATGAGCAATTTGTACACTTTAAATATGTGCAGATTATTATATGTCAATTATAGGATAATAAAACTGTTTCAGAAAGCACATTGAGTTCTTTGAATTTATCGTACACTGTAGTCTTTTCACTTATTACATACTTACTTTTAACCTGATTACTTTTAGATTGGATTAGAATTGTGCTATAATATTTTGAATTTTTATATAGCTGACTTTTTATTTGTCCCTTTAAAAAGATTTCTACTTGTTTTTCAGTTATACATTATTTTGCTATATTATGAGGGGCTGCCCTTTATATTTTGATATACAAAGTTGATATGATAAAGTTCAAACTCAATCAATATGGTTGTCTTCCTTCTGAATTACATAAGAACCTTAAAATCTTTCCTATCTGACTGCTACTACTGTTTTTGTCTGTTTCAGTATTTTTTAATATTATAATTTTAACTCTTGTTTAGAGTTTCCCCAAATCATTAACCTTTATCACAATTGTTTCAATTAGTCAGTACTTTTGATTTAATGCAATGTATTATTTCGTTTTCTTACTTCAGTTTCTCAGTCCTCTCTTTTTGCATTTAATAGCTATGTTTATGAAGAAAATTCTTTAAAATATCTTTCAGCAAACCTCTCAGCTCAAAAAGCAACTTTCCATGGTTAAAAAATGCATTAATTAATCTTAAAATGCCTTAATTGTCTAAAACAACATTTTTTTTTTAAATATCCAGTTGCTTTACAATTTTCTTTTTGTTTTTGGTGGCCATTTGTTTTACTCTGGTATATCAAAGTCCAATATAATTTTCTCTTAATGCGTAGGGTTGTGGTACCCTCTATCAGCAGGTGGTTTAATTGTAACCTAAGTTTGCTATGATGGGGTAAGAATTCAAGTGTCCGCTTTATAAGCAGGTTTCAGTTCCATGTCCCCCTATTTCATAGTACCATGACATTTTTTTTTTCTCTTTTCTGGTGTGGACATGAATAACTCAGAGCTTAGTTTTTTGAAAGACTTCAATCTATCATGCTTTACACTAGCTTTTTCTTTAATATCATAATGCACAATTAGGGTACCTATTGCTGGTTTTCAGTTTTTAATTAATTTTTTTCTAACTACTCCATTTCAAATGTTTCTGCATTCAAAAAATAATGTTTATATTTTGCCTAGCATGTCTTGCTGCTTTGCTGTCTATTTGTTTTGAAGAATTGCTGTAATATTTGTGCCTGTAGAGTGCTGAACTTCAGTTATAATGATCACTTTAATGTATCTAGTATTATTGTCATGCATCTAAATTCCCTTCTCATCTAAATTAAAATAGCCATTTATATTTATAGCATCTTTTTTCTCTTTTTTTTTAGAAAGAGAGACAAAATCATTGTGGAAAATTTTGATGAGTAATTAGAAAATTTTTGAAGGAATAAGCCAGATGGGAAGCATCAGTTTCCTCGCAGTTTAGAAACTCATTATAAATGTGGACATGAATGCATTTGGGATAACAGATTCGGGCTTCGGCTGATTCACTGGGCAACCCAGGGTTGACAAGCAGAGTCTTGGCTTTGGGTCTATTATTAATCCAACAAGTGTTTTTTATGGTTTCATGAACTCTATAATTTTTTTAGCTGACTAATTTGGATTCATTATTATTCATTAAACAAAGCAATAGTTTTCATAATTGCTTTCATAAAATGGTTTTCATAATTTTACAGTATTTATGATTTTTATTACTAAGCCAGTGTTATTTTCTATTTATTCTATTTTTTCTTTTTCCAAAATACAGGCATTACATATCCCATATAGATTTTAAAAATATGCACCCAGATAAATCAGACAGGAGAAAAAGAAAAGAAAAAAATATCCTGCCTTTTCGTGCTGTGGAGTGCTACACTGTATACCCATTGGTAAATTTCATTTTATTAAATGAGATACTATTAGCATCAAAATTGATTAACTTTTTTTAAAAAACCAAAGTGTTTCAGCTGCATTCTCAAAATTTTATACATTATAATGTGTTTCATTAAACAAAAGTAAGTTTTGAATAATAAAAAAGGAAACAAATATTCAGTAATTCCCCATTCTTAGAAATCCTATTTCACTTGCTATCAGTTTCACATAATTTATGAATCCTAGAAAATAGTTCTTTCAACACAAAACTTGAATTAAATTAAAAAAAGCAATACTATAATGGATGTGTGTGAATAAAAACTAAGTATACTGAATGCTTCAAAATATATAAAACTACCATAACAGCAAAAGGACTTTTGTAAGAGATTCCCAATTGTGAATTTGGCCTTGAAATTTATTCCTAAATAGGATAAATGAAGAAATTGTCCTTCATTTATTAAATTATCCTTCATTTATTAAATTAATTCTTATCAAAGTGACATGAATTAATTTAATAAATGTTTGTATTCTATCTATCCTGCTTATTGACTTCCATTTTAAGTTGTTTTCTTTTATGGCTAATGATTTGGGTCTAAAAATTAGCTTGAGTTGCATCTCAGAATTTTTTTCTTTTAATGCACTTTATTTTTTAAAGCAGCTCTAGGTTTACAGAAAAAATATGCAGAAAAGACAGAGCTCCCATATATTACCTCCAAACACATTTTCCCTATATTTTATTGTGAAAAATAACATCCACATAAAAAAAGCAATAGATTTCAAAACACACCACAACAATTAGTTATAGAGCAGATTTCAGAGTTTGGTATGGATTCAGTTCTGCAATTATAAGTTTTTCCTTCTCATTGCTCCAATACACTGGAGACTAAAAGAAATATCAGTATAATGACTCAGCAGTCAGACTCATTTGTTAAATCCTAACTTCTCTGTTATAACTCCACCTTCTCCTTTCATCTTTCTCCCACTCTTTAGGGTATTCAGGTTTTGCCCATCCTAACTTCTTCATGTTAGAAAGGGCTGTCCATGATATGGGGTAGGGAGAGGAACTAGCTGATGGTCTGCAGCAGCTGGCCGCTTTGAGTTTCAGGACTTATCTGGACTAGGAATCCATCTAAAGGTTGTAGGTTTCTGGAATGTAATCGTAGTGCATGGACTCTGGAGATTCTAAGATAAAGTCCTAGGTGTCCTTTAGGATTGGCAGGAGTTGTTTTGATTGGGTAAACCATGATAAATAACAACATGTAGCTCAAGCTTGTATAACATGGCTTCCAGAGTAGCCTCTTGGCTCAATTTGAACTCTGTCAGCCATCGATATCTTATTTGTTACAATTCTTTCCCCCTTTTAATCAGGATGGCATTGTTGATCCCACGGTGCCGGGGCCAGGCTCCCTTGGGGTCATATCCCACATTGCCAGGGAGACTTTCACCCCTGGATGTCATGTCCCATGTAGGAGGGAGGGCAATGATTTTATTTGCAGAGTTGGGTTGAGAGAGAGAGAGAGAGAGAGAGAGAGAGAGAGAGAGGCCATATTCTCTGAATTTTTTGTATCTACAAGTGAACGATACTTACAAATTATAGTCAAAGTTATTTTGAAATTTCTATCAAGATTTCTTGTTTGATACAGGAATTGGTTTTCTGTTTGTTTGTTTGTTTATTTTATATATTTTTTTTTTTGCATGGGCAGGCACTGGGAATCAAACCCAGGTCTTTGGCATGACAGGTGAGAATTCTGCCACTGAGCCACTGTTGCACTGCACAGAATTGTTCAGTAGTAAGCTTTTGGCTTTCCAAAGGAGTATCAACTTTATAACCATTTCTTTTTAAAATATTTATTTTTTTTGTTTAATTAAGATTGGAGAATCTTATCTGTATGTTATAAAATTTTAGAAACGTTTTAGGGTCTCCTCTATGCCAGATACACTAGGCAATTTTTAAGCTTCCTTTTGGGTTATTTAAAAAGTGATGAGGAATTTTACATATCTTTCCTTGATTTTCTACTAATAACTCAGATATCAACATATATCAATTTTTGTTGCATATTTTGTTGGATGGGCAGGTATTGACTAAATAAAGAGGAAAACTGGAAATGAAAGTTAAAGTAGGTCATTAGGGCTCAGTGAAATACAGAGTTTACATGATACAGTGTAATCAGCACAATCTGTGAAGTTCCACATAGTCACATGGGTTAGTTTTGATTATTGGCTTTTATTATATTTTATAATATAAAAGTGTTATAACTGAGTATTCATTCACTTAACCAATATAAGCTGAGAACTTCTGTATGTCAAACAATGGCTTGGCTCTGTGAATGTAGCTGTGAATATGACTAAAATGATATCTTTCCTCATAATCAAATATTATATATTAAATATTTAATATTATATATTAAAATATATTATATTAAAAATTATTATATATTATATATTAATATTTAAATTAATGGCTTGAATTGGGAAGTACCCATAGGAGTAACAAATGTAATAGCACCTGGTATATAGCCTAGGATATTGCCAATAGAATAACAATTGCCCTATGGGAAGAAATGAAAGCAAAGGAATAAGTGATATTTTCTGGGTTTTAAGCTTGAGAAATTCTGGGATTGAGTTTTCGTTTGTTATGATGGGGAATAAGGAACAATGTGGAAGAACAGCTTTTGAGAGGGAGTATCAAAAGCTCTATTTTTGGTCATGTTTAGTGTGAGTTGCCTATTTAGCAACCAAGAAGAAAATTATGTTGACAGCAGCTATAGGGTGCTGAATTTAAAAATAAAAGTCAGGGAAGGAGACCTATATTGGGAGGCAATGCAAGTAGATGATAAGAAGCTTTCTCTAGTGAGTGGGTTTACCTTCAGAGAGTGAAGTGATGGAAAATAAAAGACGGATCAGGTGACTCCAAAATTCAGATTTGGAAAAGAGAAGGAGGAAAAGCATGTATGAAGATGTGGATGATATCACAGAAGGCAAATGTCTAAGAAATCATGGCCAACTATATCTTGTGCTGTTGAAAGATAAGCATGAAAACACAGGTAAATGACCTTGGCATTTTTAACACAGTCCAATACATCCTGATACTATCATCGGATTTTTGGTTTTGAGATGTAGTTTACAACCTGGAAGATTCATACTTCTGGTGCACATTTCTATGAATTTTGAAGAAGGCACGCAGTCCTGTAACAATCATGACAATTAAGATATCGAACACTGACCTCACTTCCTACTATTCCCCTTGCCACTTTGTAGTCATTTCTTCTCCTTACCCCAAACTTGGGGACTACTGAACCATTTTCTGTGTCTATGGTTTTGCCATTCGACAATATCATACACAGGAAATTATATAGTCTTCATTCAGCCTTTTGAATTTGTTACTTTCACTGGTATAACTGAAATTATTTGTCCATGACTTTGCTTGAGTATGTATTTAGTTATTTTTATTGTGCAGACATATTGCATTCTTTTCTATCCATTCAGTATGTGAAGAACATTTGTTTTTTGGTGAGTGATTGTGAATGAGTTTGCTATAAGAAATCACTTACAAAATTCTTGTTGAACATATTTTTATTTCCATTGAATTAATACTCAGAAGTGGAATGGCTGGGCCATGTGATAAATGTATGTTTAACTCTATAAGTTACTGCCAAATTGCTTTCCAAAGCTACCTCACCTTGTCATTTCTAGATGCTCTGCATCTTTGCCAGCATTCATTTATTTATTTCTCTCTTCTTTTCCCCTCTCTAGCTTTCTTTCTTTCCCATCTTAATAGATGCATAGTGGTATCTAATTATGGATTCAGTTTGTATTCCCTTAATAACTAATAATGTAGAACATCCTTTCATATGCTCACTTGCCATCATATATATTATCTGGTTAAGTGCAAATTGAAAGAATTTTCTAGAGCAGTAAAATGGTTGGATACAAAAAGAAGAAACCAAGTTGGAGTGTGTTACGGTTAGGACAGGAAATGAGCAGTTAGAGAAAGTGAATAAATATAATTTAAGAATTAGTTCTTGTAAGGGCAGCAAATAGATGGTCAATTGGTCATACATTAAGTTGGAAGATGTAAGGATAAGACCAAGTTGGGTATTTTTAATACAAGTATTTTATGTATGGCAGTGGAAATTAGAAAGTAATTATAATTGAACTATACTTAGATTGCTATTATCCAAATCTGTGAAATGTAGTAAAAATAGAAATATGAGGAAACTATCTTAATTATTAAATAACATGGCTGTATATCAATGAGAAAAGCCTCTAAAGTTTGAAAAAGAACAACACGAAACCATAAAATCAGAATTAAAATGTACTGATAAAAATAAAGGACAAGTTAATATAATATGAAAATACATAAAAGAAAGATGATAAACAAAAGGTTGGTGCTCTGAAAACTAATGAAATAGACAAGTGAAATTAATGTATTATCGAAGAGAGAAAGGGAAAGAAAAATGAGCAAGTACAATTGACAATATTAAGAATAAAAAGAGAGGATGCTAAATAAAACACAAAAAATATAAGGAAAGAACATGATGAAAGTGTATTAATAACTTAAAAAATAGATTAAATGTTTTAAAATCTTAGCAAAATGTAATACTGAACTAACTCAAGAAAAAAATTGATTGTTTTATAAATCATTCAAATACATCCACAAGAAAATGTCAGATTCAGAAAGATTAAAAGTGAGTTATACCAAAGTCTTGGATGATCATTCAAATTATGAATAAATTGTTTTAGAGGACAGGAAAATAAGGAGTAATCTGAAACCAATTTTGTATAGCTAGCATAATGATAGCAACACCAGAAAACAAACAAAAAAAGCGGCCAGAAAAAAAAGTTAGGAAAAACAAAAGAAAATCAAGTAAGGCAACCCCACCCCCCCATACTCGTTCTAGACAATTGCAATAACATTGTAGTGTTTTAGGATTTCCATTATTCCAAACATAAACTCTTATGTTCAGTTTCCAATGCATCACCTAGGAAGGTTTCCTTTCAAAACCCATGCCCTGTCCCATTCTGCCTCTGCGAGGGTCCTGCGCGAACTCCCATCTTGTGCAGTGTGGAGGCTGTTTCCTGTAAGTCCCTGAAGTCCTCAGCCATGACTTTCTTTTTCTCTTGCTTACTCCTCTACAGCCAGGCTGGCCAGCCAACACTTTGGTTGAGGATTTTGCTTCTAAAGACTCTTTTTTATTGTAGCCATTCCTGACCACTCCCAAATTTGTCCCTTAGACTTTGGCATTGTATTTCCTTTCCCTGCTTAATTTTCCCTGTTGGCACCTAATACCTATGGCACACTGGTTTGTTTGTTTCATTTTTGCCTATGTGTTTCCCTTCCGTATTTGAACACAGGGGCCAGATGTCTGTTTTGACTGACACCGTTAGATTTTTGCCCGAGTGCCAGCAGGCCCTGTCCAGCCCAGGGTGCCTGCACCCAGAGAGAAGCTGCTTGCTGGTGAGAGCACAGACGCACAGGCTTCCTCTCCGTCCAGGGCATCTCATCTCTCAGGCCTTAATCACTTCTTCTGTGAAATGAAGGTGTAATAAGAGCACCTGCAAATAATTGTAATTTTGAGATTTAAAGGAGTGAATTTATGGAAAGTGACAACAAAAGTTTGGACGCCTAGTTAGCCTATGTGGGTGTCAACGATTATTATTAAACTTCCAGGTCAGACCAGCTGGTGTCAGGCATTTCGTCTTCCCCAGCTCTGCTATTTTGTGTTGAGCTTTATTTTCCAAAGAGAATGAAAACTAAGAATTTTGTTTCAAACAAAGATATTAGATATCACCTTTCAAATGAAAAGATGTTCATTCTGCAGATTGCTTAGCAATAAAGAAGTAGGATTTGGAAAGTGTGTCCCTTATTAAGTTAACAAGTACAGTGAGTCCAACTACTTTGAAGAAACTGATTTTTAAAGCCAGGGTATGATTTATATTCTGGGACACAGATTATTAGGGCTAAAAGGGGACTTAAAGGTAGACTGGTAGCACCTATTTCAGATGTTTGACCTCTGGGCAGAAATCACTTACCATGACCATAAGTAACTTTTGAGAATGGCAATGTATTATCTTCTAAATTGTAAAACTCTAAACACTAATCATAACTTGACTAACATATACTGGTGTATTCCTTCCATTTCTCCTAATTCTACCCTCTGCAGTCACACAAATCAAGAATAAATCCACTTCCAAATGGAAGGCTTTAAACCACTCCCAGTAGGGCTGCATTTTTCTTGTTGTCATAATTATAATTCCATGTAGCTTATAAATACATATCTATTGAGGAATATTCTAAATATTTTTCTTCTTAAATTTATACATGTATTGACACTTGTAAAAGGGAAATAACAAATCTGTTATTTCCAGTCAATCTTATATAAAAGGTACTGAACTACATGAAGTCCAAAGGGCAACTCCTGTAAAATCATGTATAGCACTGCAGGCGTGTTAGGCAATACTTTTAGGGCAGGGACCTTAATTTACTCATCATTTATTGCAAGCAGCACAATTCCCCCTCCGCAACCAACACCTATCAATATCAATTGTGTTACATTTTGGCCTAATGTCTTTCAGTGATGAGCAATTGCCAGAAACAGATGCTGTCAATCCAGCATCTACAGATATAAATGCCTGTAGTTTTTTTCTTTCTTTCTTCTTCTCTATTATTTTCTCCTTCTTTTTGATGCTGAGTATCCTGGCAGTAAATTGCTTGTTCTCATTTATTTTTCTTTTCTTTTATAGGATCTCAATCACAGTTTAGGCTATGTATTGAATTTGATGTTAAAGCACCTCCAATGAAAGTGTTCATTACATGCCTTCAATCTTCCTTCTCAGGTCATATTAGCAGTGAAATTAACTCTGGACTTCTTTTAGAAGTGTGATTTCAGTACTGGGTGATACTATCTGAACTATGGGATGATTTCACAGAAAGTTTTAGGATAAGTACAAAGATATAAATGTAAAATAGTTAAACTATATGTATTTCATCTAGTTTGTTAAAGTCCCTATGTTTTGGCCAAACTGATAGTTCTGATGGGTTTGAGTGGCTACTGTATTAAAGGAGTCCTTAAAAAGAAATCATCCACTTTTACCAAATACTTAATACTGAAATGAATATTTTATGAACTCCATGAAAACAGGCTCTTCTTCACATCCAGAAAGCAAAGATTTTACAGCTACCAAGAAGGAAGATAATATTTACTAGTTTTCCCAGGATCCCTGTGTCAGCCCTTGGCAGTCCCATTTTGTGTCTCTTGTCATAGTGAAATTATTAAATAATATCTCCATTTCATTCTCAACAGCATCCTTTAGGGAAGTTAAACTATAAGGACACCCCGGCTAACGTTTTTTATTCATCTATCTCTGTACCCATTAATTTTTCTGTTTTTAAATTCCCAATGAGCCCAAATGAAGAGCACGTGCTTCTTATTTTGAGATCAGAAGATATAATTCTGGAAAAAGCAAATAAGGCTTTCTCCCTCCATCAAGGATCTTGCTTTTGAGTCTAGGCTCACAGACATTAAATGCATGAATTGAAAAGTTACTAGAAAATGATGTGCAGAATGTCAGAACAGAAGAATAGGATGGAAAGAATGTGTAAATGCTAAGATTCCCAAGAAATGTTACTATTGCTTAAATCTGAATAACAAAGAAGAAACAGCCAGGTAGGATATTGGGGGAAGATTGTTTCTGGTGGTGGGAAAAGCAGGGCAAGTGCTCCAAAGAGGAAATGAGCTCTGGGTGGGGTACGGAATAATTGTGGTCTGGTGTAAAAGGAACTTGGTGGGTGATTTGGGAAGGGGTAGAAAATTCGATGGGCCTGACCACATAGTGTTTTGAAAAGGATAATAGAAAGTATAGACTTCTTTGTTTTTCAAACAATTTTTAATGGATCTCTTTGTATCAGGTGAAACTATTTTAGAAGCCAACTAAATAAAGACTGCAAAAGGGCATCCTTCAGGGGCAAAATCATACGACAAAGGATCCATGGTGCACCACCCGCTTTAGAGTAGATGACATGGTCCTGGAAAGAAGATGTGGTGGGATGCATATTCCCTGACACAGGCGAGTGAGTGTTCTTTCCTTTCACCACAGTGCTTTCGGCAATAACTAAATACAGTTCATTCGCTCATTCATTTAATACGTCTTTGTGGAGATGTAACCACTACTCTTTGTCAGGGGCACCAACGAGACAGTTATGGTTCCTGCCTCTTGGAGCTCTCAGCCTGTGTAGAGAGGGAGCTGCTAGATAAACACTAAATTTAAAATCAGTACAGTGTTTTCTGGGGATGTATAACCTAATCTATTCTAAGACGACAGAAGCTATCCTTCCAGAACTGTGAGTGATGTGTATATATAATTGCTGAATTTCATAAGTGAGTGATGTTTTTTCTTTATTTGCTTTTTGTAACAGGGATTGGAGTTGGTTGGAATTTCAGGCTGAGGTACAGTCATTAATATCATGTCTATATCAATACAGTACAATAGATAAGCATTCATTTTTATTTGGGACACGTGGAAAGTTAGAGATAAGCAGAATTTTTTTAAAAATTGACTTTTAAAAAATTTTTAAATTTTAAAAGTGAATTTAAAACATTTCAAAAATTGAGAGAGAGAGAGAGAATGAATATGAGAGTGAGAGAGAGAATAAATATCAGGGAGAGAAGATTAGCAGATAATAATGTCCTGGTGATTCTAACATAGCAACCACAGATAGAGAAAGAACTAAGGCTTCATACCAGAAAGCTCTAGGATTGAACACACAGGCTGCTACTTACTAGCACTACGAATTAAACAGAGTTCCTGAATTATATTGGGCTCCTAATTTCCCATCTGTATGAAAGTTGAAGTTGTATATAACACATCATAAAAGACTATAAAAAGCACCCAATGTATACGTGTGTAACTTCACCCAGTCCTCCCTCAGTAAAGGCAAATACTGTGTGGTGATTCTTGTCTATCCTTAATTGTTTAAGTAATTAAACACAGCTGGGATATATTCACTTAAAAATATACTTTGGAGGTCTTCCCAATCAGCCACTACTAATCATCACATTGATTATGACAATTTTGTATTAAGCCATTTCACTATTCTATACTGATTACGTTTCCAAACACCTTTACTAATACTGTCTCTTGTAGGTTTGCTTTCTCTTCTGAATTGCTTTTAGTACTCACAGAGTTAACAAGTTAAATTTAAATTTATTTAGTTTTTGACTAAAGTGACTTGTTATTTGTTATTTTGTTTCAATATCTGCTTTCTTGTGGTTCTAATTTTTCCTATTAAAATCTAAATTTATTCTCTTGTAAACTGAGAATGGCAGTTTTCACTCTAAATCTTGGAATTTAGTCCTAATTACCCTAGTTGGACTTTTGATGGTCTTTCTTAGGTTTTATTATTTGTTCTGTCATTTGACCCAGACCATGAATTAAAGTCTCTTTATATTATTAGGTTTCTGACAATCAATTTCCAAATTTCTTACAGTTTATACTTTGTAAGTTTTAAGGATGTGTTATGTAGGCCAAAAAGTTATATTACAGTAAGACATTAATATTAGTATACTCACTATTTTGATAAAATTCCTCTTATTTTCCCTTAAAATTTTGCCTTAAATTTATGCTTGACTTTCATACATGTTATTGGAATTTGGCTGATATATTATCATCCATGTATTTAATTATAACCTGAGGTTGTCTTTTTTAGAAGCACCTTTTATGAAGAGTAAACATTGTAGTTATATTTTATTTATTGTGATTGTTTTTTTTTTAATAATCTAGGATTATCTGTAATCTGAGTTTGTCTCATTTATACCTACGGATACATCAGCTGTTGTATGTTAGAGATATTTGCTGTT
Organism: Myrmecophaga tridactyla; assembly: GCA_004026745.1. NCBI lineage: Eukaryota > Metazoa > Chordata > Mammalia > Pilosa > Myrmecophagidae > Myrmecophaga > Myrmecophaga tridactyla. Next base: position 29,689 of record PVIY010007616.1, on the reverse strand, counting down.
ATTTATTCTTTATAGTTTATTTTGCATTTGTTCTATTTCTAGTAATTTGGAAATTTTTAGAATATTTTTAGTCATCCAGTATTTGTATTAATCACTTTTTTACCATGTGTTTCACACTCTATCATTTTGGCCATTTAAGGGCTATTGTGTCTCTGCTCTAAAAGATGAAACTATTCTGGCTCTTGCTTTTGCTCCCACCTTCTCTCCTTGATAATTGTTCCTCATATTCATTTAATTTTTCTGCTTCATCGATTTTCATATTTTTGTTAGTGTTTTCTTTCATTGAAAGTGTTATATCATGCATCTAGATCCTTTCATTTATACCTCATTTTAAGTCATATATGTTAGGTCTCAGAAAGAAAATTCTAAGAGCAAAAGGGTCTCTTGATGCAGAGTCCCCCTCCTCAGCATCCTTGGCAGGTACAAGAATCTAGCTATAAACCTGCTAAAGCCCTCACCAATCAGGAAACAACACACCACCTAGTGGGCACCCTCCCCTCCCACATCACTGTCCCTTTAAAACCCAGCTCCCAGAACAAAGATCAAAAGCCATTTCTCTTTCTTCCTGCTGGCTCCTACCTGCTTTCTCCCTTGCACTCTCCCACCTGCTTCCTCCCTGCTTTATTCCTTCAATAAATCTGTTTATCTTTGACTCAGTGTCTCATGTGGAATCCTTAATGACTCCATGCCTAACAACATAGTAAAATATTTAGTTTTCTTCCAAAAATTATAAGAAACAATGAGTCCTTACTAAAATAACAATGAAATTAATGTCTGTGGTAAATTAAATTCTGTACCCTAATTTAGACATTTCTTCATCTTAATCTGCATTTGTGTGAGTATGAACCCTTTATAAATAAGACCTCTTGAAGATGTTGTGTTTGGTGTGTGTGAGTGTAGGTGGGTTATGCATGTGTTTTCTTTTGTGGTTGTTAAGGTATGGCCCACGTGATTGAGGTGGGTCTCAATTGGGATTACTGGAGGCCAAAGAGAAAAATGCTGGAAGACAAAATGAGAGAATGCCATGGGAAGAAGTAGGAGTAGGGGAGAACTGGAAGATTAGAAAAAAGGAGAGGACATCACCATATGACCAAAGCCAGGCCACTTGAAGCATCCTCTCTTCTGGTCCCAGAATGTTACAGGCTTTGGGGAGAAAACAACCTTGCTGATATTATGATGTTGAACTTCTGAAATCATGAGTCAATGCATTCTTCTTTAAGCCAATCTATTGTGCTGCACTTGTCACAGCAGCCTGGAAAATTAAGACAATGCCTCTCTAGGTTCTCAACTTTAATTTTTTTTAGCTCAGGCTTTATGTAAATTTAATTATTGTTATTATCAATACTTTTATCACTCCCTCTTCAATCATCTCATTATCATGACTCATGTAAAGTCTGGGCTTTATTTCTTCTCCAAGTTGAGTAGATTGGAGTGGATTAGTATTCTGTTCCCATTTCTCATATTTGAGAAGTTCAGTGTGCAGTTTTTTTATTAGTATATTTTATATTTCAGGACAGTTTTAGACTTTCAAAAATTTAGAGCAAATAGTACAGAGAATTCCCTATATGCATATGCCATTTTGAAAATGTTATGTAGACCAGAAAATCCATGTTCTTTTTCCTGATCCAATCTTGTGGGAGCAGCCAGGTTTTTAAAATCTTGATTCAATACTGTGTGGCAGAAACTTTGATTGAATTATTTCCATGAAGTGTGATGTGCTCAGGTGTGCATGGGACCTTTTGATTGGAATGTTTCCCTGGAGATACAACACATCCAATTGTAGGTGTGAACTTTTGATTAGATGGAGATTTGACTCCACCCATCCCAGGTGTGTCTTGGTTGGTTTATTGAAGTCCTTTAAAAAGAGACATTTTTTTTCCTAATGTCTTTCTTCTATTCCAGGATGACTTCTAATATCTATATTAGATTTGTTCACCATGTCTCCTTAAGTTCCTCTGGGCTATGACAGCTTCTTGGCCTTTCCTTGTTTGGGATGATCCTGACAGTTTTGAGGAATAATGGTCAGGAATTTTATAAAATGCCCCTCAGATGGGATTTTCCTGATGTTTTCCTCCTGCTTAGATGAGGGTTTTGATATTTTGGGTCTTGTGTGATTTTTTATAGTTTCAACTGGCTAAGTATAATAAATGAGTTCACATTCTCTCAACATTTTCCTATTATTACTCCATTGTGCTGTGATGGTGAATACTGCTGTGATTTGTTGATTGCCATCCCACACTATTGTCATTTTTAACTTTGCCCCTTCTTTTCTTTTTCTCTGAATGTTTCAAATTGTATTCAAACACAATTGTAGCTTATTAACTATGAGATTAACTAGTGGGTAGGTTTTATTCATCTGCTTTATCTTTTTCTGTTACAGAATATTTATCAGTTGATTTAGGGCTCTTATCAGAAACCAATTCTGCTATGATTTAATTTTTCGTGGAGTTCTTTACTTTAGGTTCATCATATTTCATATAATTATATTATATTCTACCCTCAATGACTGTTAACTTCTTTCTAAATGCTTTCAAATTTTTCATGTCCTTCTTATCCACTGATATTACCTGATAATAAATATGAGGATTTCCCCTTTTATTACTCACTGGGCTCTGTGATATTTCTAAGCTCTTGATTAGACATAGAATTTTATTTCTTTATTCTTTTCTTTTTTTTGAGTAAGCAGGCAGAAAATCTATTGAATACACATGTGAGAAGACATGCAGGCACTCTTGCAAACAAAGAAAGATGAGAGGCGAGAGGCAATGGGCAATATGGGGCTACTGGCTTTTATAGATTAGCTTTACTTACCCCACTCCCCCTTCCTTGTTTGGTCTTTCTCTACCCACCACCTTCTCTGCAGGGCAGTGTCTGGTGATAGGTAGTGCATTTGGGTGGGTCATTGGCTCCACTCTTCTCTGTTGATGACTCATTCAGGTGGGAGTCATTTGACTCCCAGCTGCTGTTTGTTGCTACTCTTCTCAGAGGGATCTTTCTCCTTGAGGCCAGGCCACTTTTTGGAATTTGCCCTTTTTAGCCAGCCACTGCCCTAATTCTAAACTGGCATCATTTCCTCTCAGTGACTCCTAACTCCCCTTAAAGGGATTTGGGATGATGGTCCATATTTGGTAGCTGCTTCATGCTATCTGTGGGCAGTACAGATGTCTCACTGGACTACCAGTGGTGGCTGGTCAGGCATGGGGAACAGTGGGGTAGCCTCTGATGAGGAGAAGTTTGTTGCAAAAGATTTTTAATCTGGAAAAACAAACTTGGTGAAAAACTTTAAAATGTAAGGGCTGATCAACAGCAAGAGGAGGATAAACGTGAGTGGGCTCAGGAGATGCATTATCCAAGTAAGACTGGGGAAGAGGGAAGGGTCTAACCAGTTTTTAGGTCCAAGAGTGAATTTTAGCTGGACAGCTCATTCCTGTTTAACTTGGGGGAAAACAGGGTGCATCTGGCAAGTTAAGGAGTGTGGGAATGTGGCTTACAGAGGCTTGATTGGTTGGGTTGCAGCTTTGGCTGCCATGTAGGCCCAGTTATTTCCTTGAGAGATGATAGTATTATTTTTTAGTGGCCAGGGCAATGAATTACTGCTAATTTTTGTTGGCAAGAGAACAGTATTTAAGAGATTGAGTATTTCAGGGCAGTGTTTTATTGGGGTTTTGCCATTGCAAAAAAGGTTCACTCTTTCCGCACTGCTGCATGAGCTTGCAGGACTAGGAAAACATATTTGTTATTGATGTACAGATTTAGCCTTTTCCCTTTTTCCAATTTTTAGAGCTCAGGAGAGGGCAATTAGTTTTTGAGTTGAAGTCTCTTGGGACAGGGCTTTGGTTTCACTCTAACGTGGCTGACTATCACATGCTTTGCTTTGTTTTTGTTTCTTTTTTTGGTTAATGAAGCTACTTTTAGAAATAAAAATATTTGACAAATTACAGCAAAAGCTTTGTTCTGTTTTAATTTTACACATTTACTAGGGTTAGGTTATTTAACAGGTAGAACACAATTTGTATACTTGCCTTGTTTTACTTTTAAAGTTTTTTGTTGAAGTTTGACTTATAGCTGACCACCTGTAGTTTTTTAGGGAAACCTTAGAGTAAAGAAGTCTAACTGACAAGTAAATTTGGTTATTCCCATGATCTGTAACTTTTAATATTATAGAGATCAGTATTAGGATAGAACATTGTCAAGTTTTTGGGAATTTTTAAAAATTTCTAAATATATGAGTAACATTTCACCTATGCAAATTTAGGTAACAGAACATTTCTTTTAATTAGTGTAATATTTCTTCTTTTTATGTAATATGTTAAACTGTTTTAGAAGCTTACTTTCTAAGAGAAATAAGAGAATAAATCTTTTTTTTTTTTTTTTTTAATTTGCATATGGGCAGGAGGCACCAGGGATCAAACTCCAGACCTTCAGCATGGCAGGTCGGAGCTCTGCCTGCTGAGCCATGGCAGCCGCCCAAGAGAATAATTCTTTTGTAACAGTTTTCCTTTAAGAGCAAGAAGATGCTTTGTGAAATATAGGTTGATAAGTTTAACACAAACATTAACAAAGATATTATTCTGATATGATACAAAATTTCTATATTTTAGACAGACTACTCAGATGGTTAAGAATAACATTTTTTATAACTTTTCATTAGCAGAAGTTTAATAGAGAGCAGCATTGACTATGACAGACAGAATTCATTCTTATAAGCTATCTTTGACTTCTTGCAGTCTCCAGTGGCTATATATAAAACTTACATTCTTAAACTTTTCATAATTTTCCATATTTATCCAGGGCCTGTATTTAGCAATGAATTACAAAATTCACTTTTTAAAACTTTCTGCAGATTTCCATATTCATTCAATTAACAAGGACTACAAGAAACAAAATTTACTTTCACATTAGAAATATGTTAGTTTATATATTAGTTTGCTTGCTGCCAGAATGCGATACACAAGATATAGAATAACTTTTATAAAGGGAATTTAATAATTTACAAGTTTAGGGTTCTAAGGAAATGTCCATCTTAAGGCACCAACAAGAGGTTACCTTCACCCAAGAAAGGCCAATAGGTCAGGAGCACCTCTGTCAGCTGGGTAGTCACAGGGCTGGCATCTGCTGGTCCTTGCTCCTGAGCTCTGTTACTTTCAGCTTGTGTTCCGTGGGGGTTCCTCACTTTGTCTCTCCTGGACTGGCCTTCATCTCTTGGTTTCCCTTGGCTCTCTCCAGGTTCTGGCTTGCTTAACATCTCATGGAAGCATCTGGTGGGCTCCAAGCCTCCCCAAACATCCGTATCTCTCTTCTTCACATGTCTGCAACTGTGTCAGCTCTGCCATGAGGATTTTCTCAGATCTGAGACTTCTGCTATTTCTCTTGTTTCTGTCATTTCTCAAGTTTCTCTCCAAAGTGTTTTCTCTTTTAAAGGAGTCCAGTAAACTAGTCAAGACCTACCTGGAAGTCACATCTCCATCTAATCAAAAGTTAATATCCACAATTGGGTGTGTCACATCTCCAGGGAGATAATTTAGTCAAGTTTCCAACCTACAGTGCTGAATAGGGATTAAAAGAAACAATTGATCCCACAAGAGTGGATCAGGATTAAAACATGGCTTTTTCTGGGGTACCTAATAGATTCAAACCAGCACCATTTCCAAACTTAACACTTTGGAAAACTGAGATTTGAGGCAGTTAGAGGCCAGTCAAGCTGCTACTAAGGGAATTTGAAAGGTATTTGGATTATTTTGAAATTCTTGGGACAGCATTATTTAAGTGACCTGGGTGGGAATTTTGTCCTTAAGTCTTTGCCAATTAAAAGTAAATAGGTATTGAGAGTCGAGGCAAAGAAGGATACAAAAAATGCATTTTTAAGAAGTTAGGACTGAGAACCAGGACAAGGGAGTAGGAGTTGGTTTTTAAGGAGATTTTTGTACTTAGCTGAAGGCTTTTTACCTTCTTGTTTAAAGGGACGTAGCTTTAGATGGGAAAGGTTACTTTAGGCTGGACCTGAATACAGATAGGGGCTGCTTAGTGGCCTTACCCTGGAATGCTTTCATCCTATATGGATGGGTTCATTTGGGATGTTAAGAAGCCTTGATTTAGTAGGGACCTCAGGGAAAATAAGAGGTAAATACTAGCAGGGTTTACTGGTTTTAAGGTGTTCCCCAAGGAGTGAAGATCCTGTCCTAGAAGGCCTGGGGGACAGTGAGAAATTGATGGGACAGAAGAATGTCCTGGAGCCTACAAAGGAGAGGGATAGTGGAGATTTTAGTTTTGGTTTAACTGTCAATTCACATAACTAGGCAAGTTTGAGTGCAGGTAAGCCCAGAGTGGCAGTTTAGGACAGAGTCGCTCATTGTTAATTAAAAAATTAATAGTCTTACCTGTCATGTCAAATGTCACCAGGGCTCTAAGTTGGTCAGATGTGAATCAGTGGAGCCATCTGCATACTCGGGCACCCTCAGTCTTCTTCACTTGCCATGAGCAGGTGTCACTACTCCTTCTAAAGTCAGTGCATTCCCTGGGCCCAAGGCTCATGTTGGTGGCACCTGGGGCAAAGCTCCAGTGGGTCCCAATGTGGAGGGTTGCTTTGAGGTTTCTGGCACCCTCTGCCAGCAGTCCTCTGACTCACAGTTGAAACAAGCTTCTTGAGACTTGGAGCCATGGTTTGGGTGACCTTGACAGGGCACAGCATTATTAACAGTGACTGCAGTAAGCTGAGTCTGTTCTCTGGTCTTCTGCTTTCCTTTCTTTGCCTTTTTTTCCTCCTCAGATAAATTGTTAAAGGCAGAAGAGACAGTTTCTAGTAAGTTATTCGTGGAAGTTTGCAGTCCCAAGAAGAGCTTTTGTAGCTGTCTCCAAATGTTAGGGGCAGACTGGCTGATGATATGGGTGCCCAGTAAAATCTGACCCTCCTGGAAATTGGGCTTTCAGTGGTAACTCTTTAGGGCTTCTACTAACCACTCCTAGAATAGAGCCAGGTTTACCTTTCTCCTGAGTGATTTCTTTTGGCTTATTACAATTAACTGGCTTGGTGGCCCATTTTTTTTTGCCTTTTAAATAGCTGTTTTTCCATTAATGGAAATTGAGACATGGACATAATTTAAGATCCTTTCAACTCTTATCTTGATACAGAGCTATAACTATCTGGGCACAGAGAATTTTTGACTACTTTCTCTGTCTTTTACAGACTGGTGATGGTATTATAATCGAGAGTTCTATTGGAGGGCTATGCTCCCCTATCTCTTAAGAAAAGTTCTATATTCAGCTGCCATGGCCTTTAATAGAGATTAAACAAGGATTCTGGGGCAGAGTGTATTTAAAAGGGGATTATTTAAAATGTCTGCCTCTTTCTGCAAAGAAAAGTCATAAGGAAGAAGTTTTTGACAGTTTTCTTGTGCATAATTTCAAGAGGCCTTCATGGTTTTGTCCTGATACAAGCCCACAAAAGCTGTATGTAAGGAAATTCTTGCCACTTTCCCTCCATCTTACAAAAGAGGTAAAACTGTAATATAGGATTATAGCAGACTGTCCTATTTGTGGGCCAATGTTGGCTATTCTGCAGGTGATACTGCCACCAAGTAGTAGTCTTAAGAGAATAGAAAGGATTTGTCACAAACAAAGAAACTTTAGGGAGGGCATGTTCCAGCTTCTAGCCTCCTGGGTTACCATGATTAAACTGGACAGAAAGAACATGTGGCAAGGAAATCAGGCTCCCTTTAAAAGGGAATGTCCTGGTAAAGGCCAGCCACACACAAAAATGTGATTTAGTATGGTTTTTAGGCAATTAGAGGGGTTTAGATATGGACATACTGTAGCCTAAACCAAAGGTAACTCTCTAGAATGTTAAAGGAAACACCTTGTTTGGTATAAGAATCCTTAGCCCAAAATCCTGTGCTACAAAAGATGGAATGTCTCAGAAGGCACAGAAAGCCAGAGAGAGGTGAAAGGAGACTCTCTGGAGACAAGGGAGAGGATCTCTGTGGAGAAGGTGAAAAGAAGAGCAGATTCAGTGGGAGAAAGGTTCTGGGTCCTTAGAGGGGAGGAAAAGAGAGAATATGGATAAGATTTAGAGAGCTAAGGAGAGAGAGAGAGAGAGAGAGACTCAATTCAGCTCCCACTGTACTGCTGCTTGACACAGGGAGAAGCCCCCAGTCAGGTCCCAAAGAGTGGTATCACCTTCTACCCTAATTCTCCCTGGATCTACATGGTGTTGAGATGGGGCTTATGCCATCTCTGAAGATGGGGCCTGTGGCTCAGGGTGAACCAAGTTTATGTCCTCAGGGAGTCAGATTTGAGTCCCTAGATTCCTAGAGAAAGAAGAGAAAATGAATCTATACTTTCAAGAGGACACAGAATTGCAAGAATATGAGAGAGGAGGAGGGAGAGGGAGAAGGGGATAGACCCAAGTGAAAGCACTTGGCCACTTGAAAGCACTTGAAAGCACTTGCTGACGATAACCATGACTAAGCAGTCCAGACAGAGAGAAGTGTCTGCTGGCTGGCTCGCCAAAACATGTTGCCAGATTTCAGTTTCTACATTCTTCGCATGCCACAAGAAAAAACTCAAGGGCACAGCACAGCACAGAGTAAAGAGACAGAAAATTTATTGAATACACATGTGAGAAGACATTTGGACATCCTTGCAAGAAAAGAAAGATGAAAAACAAGAGGTGTTTTTATTCTTAAAATGTATATTTATCAGCAGTTTACCTTATTTTATCATTCTATTGCATAGTTTTTGATGCTTGCTTCACTGAGGTTATGCTAACATAAATTTATAATTATTACTACTAATGATAAAGGCATTCAATATGAGAAACATCTTTCTGTTTGATGATGAAAGACAGAGATTTTCTTAACATTATGCTTCTTTTGTTCATCATATTTGGTGCTGCACTTTCATGGTAGGCCGCTGAGTTTTTATTCATTGTTTGCATATTTAACATAGATTTTCCAATACTTGTCTATCATTTTATGGTGAAATATTCTTGATCCCAAGCTAACTTATCTGAATTTTGTTGTAGTTGTCAATCTCTCATCTGATTTTTAAATATGATGGCTCTCTATCTATATATGTTCTAGCAGCATTGAGTATGAAGGACGTGGCAAGATGTGGCTTCATGGCATTGTCTAGTTGGAAAACTTGGTTTATATACTCACATTAGACTTCTGTAAAAATATGCTTTATCAGATGTTATTCTACCTAGTTAGGGGCATATCCTTAATTAATCACTATTTATGGATACAATAATCCCACGTTTATTTCCTTGGCTAAATAGTCTAAGTAGTTTAGACCATCAGTCAATGGAGGAAAAAACAGAAACCTATGGAGATTTTTGTCAAGCTATTATCACTTAGAAATGTGGAAGAGGAGAAATAAAAGTGGGCATGCTGAAAAATTTCCCCCCTGTTGAGTCATCTCCTGCAGAGTGTTTTATCTTAATTTATTGTATCTTTGTGGTCTAGTTTATCTCTATTTAATGCTAAAAATAATTAGTTCCGGATGATTATGTTTGTCTGATCTTCCTTTTCATGCTTTTTTTCCTGCTGGGAAAAATAAAAATAAAGCAAAATATTAGATTCTGTGGAATTTCCTGATTTCAGTTGTGACCTAATTGTGATAAAAATATCTTATTTTATTAAGTGGGTTTCTAAGTCTTCATCTGCCAAATGGGTGTAGAAGTGAGGATCAGGTATAGTGTGATGTCTTTGTTTTTTTTCCTACTCTATGCCTTTCAAAAATAAAACTTTTGATCATTGCATCATTGCCAATACTAAAATATAATGATTTTTCGCCTTTCCACTTCTTTATTTCACAGTTTATTGCATGTCAAGGTGCTTTCCTTTCCTTTGTTTGATGCTGTAATATATTTTTTATACTACTTCTTTCTGGTTCGATCATTAAATGTGAGAGATAGCAAAGCTGGGGTCTAACCTAAAGTGGCTGTCTTACAGTGAACGTCCACCAGCACATGATTTAAAAGTAATTATTTCCACATATAGTAATTGTAAAACTGATTTGTACAGAAAGTGCTAAATATCCCAGCATTAAGTTAAACTTTTGGAAGCTGCATTATCTTAAGAACTTAAGGCATAATGATTAAATAAATAATGAAACACCTTAGAAATTATGGAGTTTAGAGTCTAAATTTTCTAAACTTAAGCTCAGCATTTTCTAAGGGGTCTTGACTTGATTTTGTTGTATATTATTTTGTAATATATGGTATATTGTATGACAAAGTATTTTAATCTAACAAACACTTGTTAACACAGCTTTAGAAAGCCTTAATTTATGAGCAAAATCACTTCCTATTTTCATTTTGGCAAACACAATGGTCCATGAGAGTGTTTTACTTTAGGTGAGGAAAAGAAGATTTATCTACAAAATTGTTTCCTGACAGTTTCAATGACTGATTAAGTAATAGACATTGTTTGGAATTAATGAGCAGTATCCTTGCAACAAGGATAGTGTGTCAGTTTTATTTATTTTATTTATTTCATTTTAGATTTATAGGAAAAGGCTCCTCTAAAGAGCCTTAGGATACTTACAGGGTATGAAATATGAGTGATAAATAAGGAGAATAAAATGACTTTCATATTAGAAGAATAAAGTTGAAATTAATGAAATTTATGCAACATAGATGACATTTTCCTTGGACTCCAAAAACTAGAGCACAATTAAGAAAGGGCTGAGGTCACATATCTCAGCCACTTGTTTACAATTTTCTCTTCCCTCCTATTCTTTCTCTCCTAAATAACTATTTAATCATATACCTTAATGCAGGGAGCCAGAGTTCTCACATAATTCAGATGACTGGAGACAGATATTTAATACAAAGGAGTCCACTTTACCTATAAGGATCAAAGAGATGATTACCTGCTATATTTCAATTTGGAGATCCTTAAATTTTAGGTTATTTTCTATTTTCAACCAATTATTTGAAAATGAACATCTTGTCCTTATCTCTCATATGGATATTAATTTATGCTTATTTTCCTGGGGGAAAATTAATGAATATCTCTCGAAATAATTATAATATTATTATAATATTATATATTATAATATTTCGAAATAATATCTCTCGAAATAATAATTACTCTCGAAAAAACTTTTATCCATTTAGAACCCACTAGGAGTGTATGAGAAAGTCAATTTTGCACTATGGTCAGCAACGCAGTTAAGTTTGAAAGCGAGTTTAAATGTGTTATTTTTATTGTCTTTTTTTTTTTCTATTTTAGGTTGGGTAGTTAAGATATATTTGTATTGACTTATGTATTTAGTTAATCATTTTAGAGACTCTATTTATTTGCAAATGATGAGCTATAGAACCTTTGTGTGAAGCTATATAGGTCTCAAGGCAGTTTGATTAGAATTGCTTGATTTCCTTGAATTACTCTAATCTACGGAATGTAATAATCATAGAAAAGGATTTTCTAACTAAGCATATAAATTGTTTTGTCACAACATTTGGAAAGTTGTAGATTATCTTTATTTCCAAGCATTTTGTAGGTGTTGCTAAAGTAATTCAGGAAATTATTAATGATGTTTTCAAATGTTCAGTCTCAGTAAGAAAAAATCATGACTTGAGGCCCACTGATAAGGTCATCTGACTGTGCTTTGCCTTCTCATGCTCTCTTTTGTTGCATAAGCACAACATAAATGGGTCACTATATAAATTGATTCTATTGAATGATTCAATTCTAAAAATTGAATTCTGGAGTATTCACTACTATGAGATATTTTTCAAAATAGTTAGAGTATTGGTTTTTTGAGAGGTAGAAGCGAATATACAAAGCATACTCTGTTGAATTGTTGAGTAGTTGATACTGATCAATGATTTAGAACAAATGGCAACGAGCAACTTCAACAATTGACAAACAAAAATTTAAACATAATTTTTCAAACCGAAAATAGATTTTCTGGTTTGAGGGGCTCCAATCCATTTGAGTTTATGCTTTTGTTATATTTTTCTTCATTTTCCTTGTTTTTATATTAATACTGAACAACTTCATGAAAGAGTTTTCATAATATGTATTTTGAATGGTGGTGTAACTTGTACTCTTCAATTAAAATGTGAATGCTCATTCTCAGTTCTATATTCTGAACCATATTTTAAAGAAAAATCATATTAAAATATTAGTGATACTGATTTCAGAATAAGTATGACCAAATGAGACAAAATCAATGGTGCTAGAAGACATTCATCTTCTATCTTAATACCAATATTAAGAAATATGCTGACATTGCTCTTTCGGTTATGTGAGGTTGTGAAATTACATTTCAATTTACTTTTGTAGAGGCTTGAACATCAACGTGGGTTTTCCCTTAACTTTTCCTTGAGTCCACGATGAACAAACTTTAAGCCAAAACATGGAATTTTTAAACTATTTCATATCCCTACAGGCCACAGCATTTTTTTTGTGGGGGGGGGGATAAGCAAGTATATTATGACTGCTTATAATTTCCCTCATGATTAAAAAGAATTCTGGGTAAAAAACCATTAATGTAGGGTCATTTTGAAGAGAAATGAGCACATGGTTAAAGATTAACATAATTTTCACTCCTAAACTGAGGGGATGAACCAAATACAAAGAAAAGACATAAAATGACATGGATTAATTTTGAAAACAAAAAACAGGAAATCACATATGTTTATACCTTATAAAGGTTCCATTCTTATATCATAAGAGCTCACATGGTGCAAGCATGCTGGTTGGCATGAAATCCACAGCCCCCGCTCCTTGTTTTAACAGCTCTACTGAGATGTAATTCACATACCATACAGTCCATGCATTTAAAGTTTGGAATTCGATGGTTTTTAGTGTATTTACAGGGTCGTGCAGCCATCACTACAATCACTTTGAGCATTTCATCACCCCCAAAAGAAACCCCATACCTATTAATATTCAGCAGCCATTCCTTCCCATCCTCCATGCTAGAAAGCCACGTACTTTCTGTTTCTACTATAGCCTATTCTAGACATTTAACACAAATGGAATCATTCAGCATGGGTGACCTTTGCGACCTGCTTCTTTAACCAAGCATATTGTTTCCAGGTTCATCCATACTGTGCCAAGTATCAATGCCTGATTCTTTTTATTGTCAAATTGTATTCCATTCTATGGATATACCATGTTTTATTCACCCATTCATTAGTTGATGGGCATTTAGGTTGTTTACATTCTTTGGCTGCTATAAATAATGCTGCCAGGAATATTTGCATACATGTTTCTGTGTGGACAAAGGTTTTCATTCCTACTGAGCATATAGATAGGAGAAGAATTACTGGCTCATGTTAATTCTGTATTTAACCTTTGAAGAATGGTGCAACTGTTTTCCAGTGAGGCTGTACCATTTTGTATTTTGACTAGCAATGGGTGAGTATTCCATTTTCGCAATATCTTCACCAGCACATATTATCATCTATCTTTTGGATCCTACTGCATGTGAAGAGGTATTTCATTGAGATTTTGATTTTCATTTCCCTAATAGCTAATGACATTGCACATTTTTCATGTGCTTACAGTCATTTGTGTATCTTCATGGAGAAATGCCTTTTCAGATTCTTTTCAATTTTGTAATTGGGATAGCAAGCATATTATAAATCGAATGACTATATCATGAAAAGTGATGTTTTATAAAGAAAATGCAATTTTCAACTAAAGGCCTCTTACTGGTTGGGTGTAAGAGCTGATGAGTGAGGATACACTAGTCACTAGAAAATAAATGTGCTAGATTTTCCTCATATATCTTGAATAATGTAAGTGTAAAAATTTACATCTTATTCACAAATATCCAAGAACTAAGTGAAATAATATGAAAAAATTAACTGAGGATTTGAAAAATGGACAAAATCAACAGAATAAAGTTTTGTACTGACTGGTTTTTTTAAAAGAAAGCAATTCTTCCCAAATTACTTTATAAAGTTCCATCATTCCTGAGTAAACTTCAATACAATGGCTTCAAACTTCACCCAAGAAACAAACAATTGATTATTGTTAAAAAATATATCAGAAAAATACAGAAAACAAAGAAATACCAGTGAAGATTTGAAAATAAAATATGCGATAGTTCTAGTAGTGTGGAGTTACTTCAAAAGTAGGCAATAAACCAAAAAATAAATATTAAAAAATAGAAATAATTCAGAATAATACAAAATAAAGGTTGTTTCTGTTTGGTTTTCTTTTTGTTGTTGTTGCTGCCGGCTTATAGCAAACTGCTTAAATGCATGGGACAGATTTAGAAAACCTTCCTATTTGTATCTTAGACTTATCTGTAAGTATAAAATATAGCTCTATTGTGTAGAACAAATTGGTGTTTTTCTAGCACATTTTTTGAATTCTCTAAAAATCTAAAATAATTACATCAATTTTTAACAGTATTGTTTTACTTTCCATGTCCTTTATAATGATATAGAATTGCAATATATTTCCATTTTGTTGAAATCTCTATGAATATTTGGACACATGTATTAAAGCATTCTTAAACTATCCTCTTTAATTTTACATAAGCATCATTAAAAATTCTTACTCACTAAGTAAATTAGAACTTCCCTCTATTCCATTGAAAATGTTGTTCCAATCATATCATACAGTACTTTTTCATTTTTAGCATTTTGCATATTTTGATCTTTCAGTAATAATGCTTATTTTAGGATTATGCATTATGGACAGATTATCTCATATTTTTAAGAAAAAACAAACACATTTACCTATATTTACTAGAATAAAATTATTTCATGAAAGTACCTATTATTTTATCCCATCATTTATTTCACTTAAAACTTTAAATATTTTAAGAAATGTATGTGTGTATATACATGTATACCCACATGTACATGGAGAGAGATGCAGTTGTAGATATGGAAAGTTTTAGATTAGAGAAAATAAGGTAAATAAAGAACTAATTGTTTCATTAGGTCAAAAAGAGATAGCAAACTCCACCCCCAGATGGTTGCATAAATTTTCTTCCCATTTGGAAAGAAACATATTCCATACTAATTTAATAACTTTGTCATACCAAGTGATTTCACCATTAAAAAATATACTGGTATTGAGATATCCTTTAGAAGCTCAACTCTTTTCTCACGACTTCAAACATTCGATTAGCCCAGGAATGACAAGTAACTGAATGACCATTTCTGGTTTAAGGTTTTCAGCAGAAATACTGTATAGTCTTCTAAAAGTTTACTCAACAAACCATGTGAAAAATGATATATAATTGTTGAAGCATCCAGATACTTAAAATTAGTTTGCTACTATTGGAAGATTCTAGAATAAACAAGTGCATCAGAGATTATATAAATAAGGTGTTAGTAAAAATTAAAATAAATTCAACATGAAAAAATCAAAGTACACATTATCTGAGAAGAGTGGAAACATTTCAAGGTGCCATAATACTGCACTGTATCCCACGAAAGTGAATTCCCTTCTTATCAAGGGCACAGGCTGGTTTATATATGGAAAGCATTATGAAGAAAATTATACCAAAACTGCATTAAAAATAGTCTAAAGAGGGGGATATAGAATAGCTTATCTGTTCAGAAAAGAAAGATATTGATATCATTAATCTGCATTCATATAAAAGCAATCTACTTCTGAACACCATCGTAATTTTCTTCATACTGTATTTTAATTCTGGTTCTACATACCCAGACATTTATTTTTTTCTGAGCCTTTTGTATTTTATAGATTTAAAGTTAAATTTTTTGATGAGCTGATGTCTCCAAAATCTAAATTTAGTATCCAGTTATTTGGCTGACATGTCTATAGTTTTCTTTTACCTTGGAAAGCATCCCTAATTTCTTTTTCTTTAAAAGTTAATGAATATTTTCCAAGAACTGAAATTTTCAACTACAAAGATGCTTTAGATCTAACTCACTGTGCCCAGCCTATGTGAGTTCTAAAAATTTAAGTTCTCATAGTTTTTTCTATGCTTCTTACTCTTCTGAGATCACTCTTTTTAATTATTCTTGATTTCTAATATTTTTTTCCTTTTTGAATATCTCATTTTTTCACCTCCCAGATTCAATCCTTAATTATTTACTTATTTAGCTACCATAACTCCAATGGTCTAATTTTCAATTATAACATTTATATTAATGCTTATATTACTTTCTCCTCTTTATTTTGTATTCATACATAAATAATGTATAATGCGTTTATATACATACACTCTACAGAACTTTTCCTCATAGTTATATTGCTATCCTTTTTAATACTACTCCTTCTTACTAAACTCATAAATTTCCAATCAAGACAGTATTTATTAGCAACAATTCTGCAACCATTATTGATATTATCCCTCAATCTTTTCACATCTGAAATTCCTAATTCCTTTATCACATCTTTAATCCATCTCTCTCTTCGTTGGATTTATCAATAATACTTTAGAATCTATTTTCGTAATTACTTTATATTTTCTAATTTTTATAGAATTAGAAATCTTTCTACCTAGAATCTTATCAACTGGTTAATTCCAACGCTACTGATTCCAATTTTCCCTGTGGACTGCTTCAAAGTATTCTTTTCTGAAGTAGTTTCAGTACAAGTCATTACCTGAATAGCATCCTATGTCTTCTTTGCATTTTTGTATAAGGAGTGGACAGAGAATTTTAAGGTGCAAAGTCATCTGGATTTTTAACCCTGTCCTCTAGATGGACCCATCTTCAGATGATATGCTAGACAATGAGAACAGAAAGTATTTCAACTATGATGGGCATGGCAAGAATCCACACCATGAAGTCTGGCATTTACTGATTAGGGACCGCTCCCCCAAAGAGTGCTTCTTACATGTAATTCAAACAATTCACTGGTAAACCCATTCTCTGCTTTTAATACAGGCAAGATGTCAAGGAAAGTTCTACATGTATGTTTTATCATCTAAATGGCACATATCCGTGTACCCTATGCAAACTCTAAACTCCATTATGATAGCTTTGCTATCAGCTCCAACCCAGAGGGACACTCAAATACACTTTTACAGTTTTTCTAGATCTATCTCCATGCTGTCTTATACTCATATGTATTATCAGTCATACTTAGCTTTTCTATTTGCTTTTAAGTATTTTTAGTCACATTTTTTTCCAAATTTCATCTCCATTCACATCCAAATAAATAGTAGGCACCCGTAAAAGGTATATTTAATACTACATTATATAATATGCAGATTTCCAATACCCATAGGAATAAGCCATGACTTGTAGATATAATGAAAAAATATTCAAATTCATTTGATTTTTTTAAAGAAATAAAGAAATGGGAATTGTTCCCACTCGTGCACAGCTCTTTCACCTGTAAAATATTAATCAATAATTTAGAGGTGAGCATTCTTTTTTTCCTCCTATATTAATGCATTGCATTTTACCCTGGTGTCCTGAAATGTCCATATGCTTTTCTAAAAGACAGAATTAGCTAGAGACAAACTCAGATGACTTAAAGCTCGAGAATCATAGAAATAAAAGTAAACACAGACATGAAGGCTAAACTATCACCTTTAGAGAAAATTTTACTGAGCCTTTCAGCAGAAAAAAGTGGGGGTTTAAAACCACACCAAGTGCCAAAATAATAATAATAATAATAATAATAAAGAGAAAAGCAAAATCCCAATCCAAATTCTGCTCTTTGATTGCTCAGTGACCAACTCTACAAATTGATTTCATCCTAAGAATGCTACTTAACATCTTTTAGATTTTAATTGATTTCATATTGCAAGCTTCTTTGCTGGTTCACTGCACCAATGGCATTAGAGAGGTTTACCTCTGTTACTATATTAAATCAGTATATCAATACATTCTGCATTAAAGAAGCAAGGGCCTTAGAGAATCTATGAATCAGAGAGGAAAGAAAAATGGTTGCTTAGCTCCAACTTTCCTAAAACAAACGCATTAATGGGAAAGCATCATAAAAGTCCCTTTTTATGCTGAGGGATATATAAAACAAAAATGCATAGTATGGTAAATATTTCCCTTCCATATATTGACATAAACCATTAGACTGTTTTCTCTGGGGCAGAAAATTCAAATGGTTCCAAACAATGCATAAGTTATATGGTTTTAAAAAAAGCAGTGACCTTGTTTGTGGCGATAATTTCCTCCATAAAAAGAGGAAAGTAACTCTGGTCCTGATTCCTCTCATAGGGATATAGAAAGCTCTAATTTATGACCTGCTTTTGTGCAAAATCGGCATGTGGCGGAATTCTTTAGATTTTGATTGCACTTCCACATGCTACCTAGAAACCTTGGTTAACAGAATCCCTTACACAAACAGCGCATTTCTGATAAGGATAAAAGTATACTATTAGTTACATTAGCTGGAAAAACTCTCAGCACGTTAAAGAAGGACAAGGAGTGGGAGGAAAATGAGGAGGAGGAGGAAGAGAAGAAGAAAAAAGACTCTTTTCTACTCAAATATATTAACAGTTTCTGTTTTGTTTTGTTTTTTGCATGGGCTGGTGCTGGGAATCGAACCCAGGTCTCCGACATAGCAGGCAAGAATTCTGCCTGCTGAGCCACTGTGGCCTGCCCAAACAGTTTCTCTTTATCTGTTCTTATGATGAGAATGATAGACAGCATCTGTTCTCAGATATCAAACTTACTTGGCCTTTTTTTCCTCCCACTGCCCACTTTTTTTTTTTTTTTTCACATGGGCAGGCACTGGGAAATGAACCACTGCCCATTTTTATTGGTATTATTTCTGTCCCTGAGTGAGAATATTAAAGCCTGAATTAATTAAATAACATGCTCAACTACAAAGTCATAGAGCTGGATGACTTGGGTTTTTCTAACTCCAAAATCACCTTTTATTAGCTAGGTCTCTCTTCACAGGTAGAGGACTGGCCTCTTCCCACAGGTTTAATTTTGTTGATAGAAAATAATGTTTGAGGGGGAAGGGGAGACATCTTTCCATAGAAAAGATGTACTTCTAGCATTTTCCATTTATCATGGATCATATGAGTACATCAAGGAAATAAATAAGGTGCTTCTGTGACCATAATCTTGCCAATGCATAAATGTAAGTGTCCCAGAAGCTGTGAGTTTATGAGGGTAAGAGGAAGGCTGAATTTCTTCTTCTAAAGCTAAGAATAAATCTCCTTAGGAATCTGAAAGTGAGGGGTACTGATGAGTAAGTCTATGACAGATTGTGACATTGGCAGTGACAGTGTTTCCAAAAGCTGAATGGGGTAGGGAACACATTTATAAAACACGGAAGGGTGGCTGGCTTTCACTAAGAATGTAAAGGAAGTGACTTGTAAGAAATTCTTTAAAATGATTAAATTATATGATAGACCGTCTCCCTTTAACTATTGATGCATTTAAATCTTCATATCAATATTTGGAAGGAAAATTGTTCATGTGGTCTCAGGGAACATATATTAGGATTATGCCTCAAAATAAACCTCCCACCTCTTTACATAAAGTTCTTAATTTATATTTCTACGCATGGCCTTGCCTTTAATCATTGGAACTAACATTAATTTAATAACTATAGATAGGGACATGTTTCCCCATGTGAAAGGGCAGTGAAGCCTGAAAAGGAGGGAGAAGAAGTCTTGAATGGGTAAACATGGGAATACTCACTTAAACAGCAAGGTTATGTTTGTTTACTTGTATTTGTACCTTTGTGGTAGGCACTTTTCTGGAAGTGTATAATAGAGTCTACAATTACCAGAAAATTCAACATTGCCTTTATTATAATGCCCTTATAAATGAAGAAATGTCTGGCTTGTTAATGCAGAACCAGAGTTCAGGGCTAGTGCTTGGGGATTCTGTAGCCCATCATCTAATCACTGTAGGCAAAAAACACACTGCTCCTTTCTTCACCAAAAGTTAAGACATCATTATAATAACTATTAAGTGGCTGTTCTATGCCAAAATCAAAGTCCGAGATTGGTCAAGAGCCAACCTCAAAGGAATGCTTAAACACCAAAGCATCAGAGGAATGCTAACCACCAAAAATGCTTTTACTGAAGTAAAAGCCACAACCATTTTGCTCATCAATAGGAAAGATGTCGGGAGTCTGGCGGTGTAATGCTTGGCCAAAGTATTTGTATGCAAGTCACGGTCAGGTCTGGTAGGAGAGGATAAGGGGAAAGGAAAAATGGCGTAAGGAAATGCAGATAAGCCAACCCACTTCCAGTTGAAGGTGTCTTGGCGATGTTGGATCCTGGGTATTCTATATTCATTTTTCTTTCAGGAGTGAACTCTTAAAAACATGCATCTATGCACTTCTATGTTCATTAAGTTTCTACTCTTAAACTTGAAAATTACTACGTTTCAGGACACATTTTTATTTCTGAAATGTGTTGCAAACAAACCTTGTCTGCTTTTTCATATCTCTAAAGTCTGGTTTTGGGCGGAAAAACAGGCCTAGTTAAATCTCTCCTCCCTTATTTGGCCCCATCTTTTCATGCTTCTTCTTATCTTATATCATGATAGCTACACAAAGCATTCTAAATTAACAATTCACATTTGTAAGAACACGCCGCATGGATTTTGAGTTTCCATACTTCCTTAAACTATTTCATCAGTCTGGAATATCTTTCTATAGTCTTTACTCTTTACTAAAGCCATATGAATTTCTATTGCTCAGATAAACAGTACTTTATATGAAAAGTACCTCTGGTTTGCTGTTTCTGGTTCACTCTTTACAGCACACTTTACTAATATTAAAATAGATGTCTGTTTGCTTGTATCCACTCAGATTTTAAGTCCTTAAAGGTTTGTTTCCATGAGTTATTTGACTTTTTAAAATAAATACCAATAATTGTATATCCAATGTATTTGTAGAGTTAGGATTAAAAAAAAAAACTTTAAGTCTGAAAACTGGATTTTGCTCATAATTGTGATAAAGCATCTATTGTTATAGAGCTAATTTACACATGGCAGCAAGTGTGTCATATCCAAATTAACCTTATTTAAAGTAGAAATCACAGTTCAGTCAGAAAACCCAGCAATAAACAAAGGCAAAGATTTTTTCTATTTTGACCAATTGAATCATTGTTCTTATAAAACCCATGTCTACTTTTTTTGTGTAACATAAGTAATCTAAGAAGAATAGTTTTATTGTGTTAATTTCAGTAAGAAGCAAATAAGAAGCTATGTTTTAAACCATTTCTTCTAAATTTCAATTAAATAATTGGGTCTGATACAATCAGATATCACTTAATGATCTCATTGACAAATATTAAACAATTTCAGTCTCTGGCTTCTATCATCTCTAATCTGAGTTCCCACTACCCTTGCTTGGAGGGGCATTTGCAGAGGTGAGGATGATATAGGAAACAGGATTTTTTTCCTTTATTTTCTTTTCTGCATTTCATCCTCAAGAATAAATTATATGTCAAGCCCCTCTTAGAGAGTGAAATATGCTCATGTACTTAAAACTATGTCTACTGTTTTTTACCAGAAATCCAAGCATGCATTATTTCTGCCTTCAAGGGACCAGCCATTTGGAAATACACTTTAATTTTGCATGAGGACTCATAACATCTTCTACTACTCAACCTTTAATTTACAAAAAAAATAACAAAATTGCACAGATGATTTAGCAATATTATTCTCTTGATCTTGGAACTATTGTTCTCACCTTTTCTACCACAGAACCTGATGAAGGCATGTCCACATACTTGCTAAATATTGGTTATAGTTTTAGATATTTACAGACTGTAAAATAACATCTTGTCTTTTTTTTTTAAACTAGAAAAAGACACCACTCAAATATCATCTAACATCATTTGCAATACATTGTAAACCAGAATCTAAATCACTTTTTGACACATTCTTATTTTTAAAATAATTCTGTCTATAATTTCTACGTGATGTACAGGGGAAAGAGCGTTAGCCACTAGAATTCCTGTGAAATGGAATGATGTATTTTTTTTGGAAGAAATCTTTTACTGAGCATTTGGGGGTGTGGATTCAGAGCCCATATTGATCTTACTTTTGCACAGCCAAGCTAACGTCTTGAAATGTTGAGAACAATTGTTTTTGTTTCTGTGTTTTGAGTGGTTGGCAGGTGGGGATTTAAAAAAAAGTTGATCAGAACTATGTTCCTTATTAGTTGTTAATTTCATGAAATCAATTTGGCAGTCTAAATAAATTTTAAGAATGTATAACAGGTGATAAAAATAGGCTTGATATTATGAGCAGCTTAAAAAAACATGTTTTTGTTTAATTCTTTCTTTCAGATTGGGCAGGAGCATGCTATGACTCTGAAATAAAAGCAAGAGAGAAAATATAATCCATAATATATTTTCTTAAATATTAGAATTGTTCTCAGTAAGATAATGAAGCAAAACAAAAACAATTTTTACTGTTTCAGAATGCGTGCTCTTGCAGTCAGCTAAGAGAGCCCCCTTTGCAATGCCATGTTTCCATTTGACTAGCAAAATTTACTTAAAGGTACATTATTCCATTATGATAAACAGTTCTTATTCCTCTATGCATAAGTTTTCAGAAATGCCAGGCTTCTTCTCCCATGGGCTGCTGAAACCCTTCTCTCCTCCTCTTCATTACCAGGGTAAACAGACTAACTCTGTGCCCTCAATGAAATCAATTAACCAGACAAAAAAAGTCAATCTCTGAAAATAGAACAGCATATTAGTGTCTTTTCAGCCTTTCTCTATTTTTAGGGTATCCAGGGAAATGGTGCTTGCAGAATTAAGACATATTGGATCAATTTTGAAAGGTGCACTAACTGAATACCTTTGTGTGGACTTATGGCTGTCACTGAAAAAAAACCATTAAATGCTTCCTTTAAAACATTACAACTGAGAACAAGTATTGAATTTTATTGAGAAATTAAGGGCATGGCATGTTTGAAGCCTGTGATTAATAACAAACTGAATTGCAAAACTCAGTTCACATGGGCCTTTGGAAGAAATCTTCTATTGTGATTCAGGCTATTGATAAATAGCAAATTGAGGTTTGCTTTGCATTCAGGTTCTATTTACAGTTAGGGACAAGATTCTGTTATTGATTATTTGACTACTTAGATGTTAAGCCAAGGACAGTATTTCTGCCAAAGAAGGAAATTTGTAACTTCACAAAAAGAAGCCAAGGGTATTTTCACCAACTTTTTGTAGAGGTTGTCCTGTAAACTTCTACAAGTCTGTCCTGTAAAACTGGTGATATATTTTAAGGTGAATCACTGCATAGAATTATTGTGAGTTGGGGTAAAGGCTAAATATAAAATTAAAAAACTGGATTCAAAATTCATTTCTAAACTTCTATTGTCTAAGTGCTCTAGGACTTTTTGAGCCCCAGTTTATATAATCTGTACTATGAGAATAATAATAAATTACTCTATCATTATAAAAATAAAATGAGATAAATGTGCAAACATTGTTATGTATAGGGGTTGAACAAAATCATTACAAATACTCAGTTTGTTGTACTAACTATAAATTTCTGAAACCAGTATTACTGAGACAGACTTACAGGAACAAACATACTTAGAGACTGCAGATTATAATTTTTGTTTGTTTGTAGAGTAGTTACAGCTGTGTTACTCAGAGTTTTTAAACTTTTCATATTTCTTCAAGACACTAAATTATATTCTAATTAACAAGGCTTTGTTTGACTGATTGAGAAAAGGACTTTTGAGGGAAATTCCTTTCCTTTCTAATATAGCTTGTGTTGTCGTGTGACCAAGATACTACAGTTCAATTTTTTGGCAAAGAAGAGCAAGTTCCAGCTGATTTTTTTTTTCCAGCTGATTTTTTAGGAGGATGGGGAAGTCACTCACCAGGAAACATTGATAACAGAGGTTAGATACCCAGAGGAGAAAGCATGTTTAAAGTGCATCATATATAGAAAATTTATGCAAATTAGACAGCCTATTATTAAATAGCCCATCTATCCAAAGAAATTATTGTAAAAATGTGGAAAACATTTGCAATTGAATGATGATAAGAGCACAGCCTATCAATTTTATGAAATGTTGGTAACAGTGCTTATTTAAAAAACGTAGAATTTATAACAGTATGACTCAGATAAATGTGATCCTTGGGCAGGCAATGGTGGCTCAGTGGCAGAATTCTCTGGGTTTGATTCCCAGTGCCTGCCCATGCAAAAAAAAAAAAAAGTGATCCTTAAAATCAATTATCTACGTTTTAGTCTTAATTTAATGGAAAGAGAAGAGTAAATTGAAGCCAAAGTTAATAGAAACCACAAAATAATAAGGATAAGAAAAAAGAACTCATGAAATACAAAAGAGATTAAATATAGAGAAAATTAACAAGGTCAAAGAATGATTCTTTGAAAAGATTAGTAAAACTGATAAATAAGCCTCTAAGTCAACTTCTACTCAAGTTAAAAAAAAAGATAAGAATAAAAAGAGGAATAATTATTCTGCAAGTATTAAAAATGTTGAAGGATTCTTATGATAAAGTCCATGCTAATAATTTTGTCAATTCAGAATAAGTAAAATATTTTTTTAACGTTTTTATTGTATAGTATAACATATATATACAAAGGAAAGAAATAAAAAAGCAATAGTTTTCAAAGCACTCTTCAACAAGTAGTTGCAGGACAGATCCCAGAGTCTGTCAAGGGCTACCATATGATCCTCTCAGATTTTTCCTTCTAGCTATTCCAGAATATAGGAGGCTAGAGGGCTTAAATACTTTTTATCATCACAATTGACTTTTTTCTTTCTTTTTTGTGAAAAATAACTTATATACAAAAAAGCAATAAATTTCAAAGCAGAGCATCACGATTAATTGTAGAACATAATTCAGAGTTTGACATGGGTTACAATTCCACTATTTTAGGTTTTTTACTTCTAGCTACTCTAAGATATTGGAGACTAAAATAGATATCAATTTAATGATTCAACAATTATATTCATTTGTTAAACCCTATCTTCTCTATGTAACTCTGCCATCACCTTTAATCTTTCTAACCCTCTCTTTAGGGGTGTTTGGGCTATTGCCAATCTAAATTTTTCATGTTGGAACAGCCTGTCACTAAATGGGGTAAGGAGATGGAATTAGGTGATGTTCTGGAGAGGTTGGGCCCTCTAGGTTTCAGGATTATCTGGTCCAGGTTTCACCATTTGGAGTTGTAGGTTTCTGGAAAGTTACTCTAGTACATGGAACCCTTGTAGAATCTCATATATTGCCCCATGTGTTCTTTAGGATTGGCCAGAATGGTCCTGGTTGGGGTTTGGCAAGTTATGGTAGGTAGAAATGTCTAACTGAAGTTTGCATAAGAACAACCTCCAGAAGCCTCTCGACTCTATTTGAACTCTCTCAGCCACTGATACTTTATTAGTTACTCTTCTTTTCTGCCTTTTGGTTAGGATGGAATTGTTGATCCCACTGTGCCAGGACTGGATTCATCCCTGGCAGTCATCTCCCACATTGCCAGGGACACTTCCACCCCTGGATGCCATGTCCTATGTAGAGGGGAGGATGATGATTACACTTGCAGAGTTGGGCTTAGAGAGAGTGAGGCCACATCTGAGCAAAAAATGAGGTCCTCCAGAAGTAACTCTTAGGCATTCCTATAGATAGGCTAAGCTTCTCCACTACTTACATAAGTTTCACAAGAGTAAGCCTCAAGATCAAGGGCAGGGCCTATTGATTTGGGTGTGCCTATTGTTTGACATAGTATCAGGAGATTTCCTGATGGTAAAGTTTAAATAGTTCCATAATTTTTCTCCCATCCTTCAAGGTACTTTGCCAATATTTTTTGATCATCTGCTTAATATACTCTAGGATGTATCCAGGCATCACATTATGCTATACAGGATTAAAGGACTTCTTTCTTATTCTGGGCTCCCTGTGTTTCAGTTGTTCAAATGAGCTATACTGATAGGTTGAGTTAGATTATGTGCTACAAAAAATTTCAATTCCAGACCAAATAAACCTTTCTTCCTTTGGTCTCAAAGAGTATGTGTGGTTCTAAAATATAGATATTGTCTGCCTTACCCCTGTGTTCTAAATTACTTCAATCCCAACCTGATTGGCTTTGTTCTTATCTGTAAATGTCAGGTTATATATATATATGTACATACACATATATAAAACAGCGTCCCCCCAAAAAAAATCAAAACAGCCTCTCTAAAAGATTTTTTTTAAATACATCTCACACATTTAACTCTGGAAGAATGAGTAAATATGAACAACTTTCTATTAGAGTAATTAAATTTATAATCAAAAGCTTCTCATACATGCACACAAAACATTAACAAAACAAAACAAAACAACCCTCAGCACAGATGGTTTAATTGGTGACTTACATTTAACGTTTAATAAAGATATAATAATATGAGAAGAACCCTTTCAGAAAATAGGAGAAAATATTTCTGAATTTATTTTATGAGTCTACCAAACCTGCCAAAGAGAAAGAGAAAAACAGAAAGGGCCCGAACAACGTAACTTATAAACATACATACAGATCTTCCAAAAAATTAACAATCAGGGCACTGCAATGGTGGCTCAGCTGGCAGAATTCTCACCTGCCATGCCAGACACCCAGGTGCACTTCCTGGAGCCTGCACATGCACCCCCCACAAAAAAAAAAAATTATCAATGAACCTGGCTGTCAGTTTCCTGAATGCTATGACAGATACAACACAATGGGTTGACAAGTGGATTTATTGTCTCTTGGTTCAGAAACCAGATAGCTTATTTCCTCTTGGAATTGTCAGCATTCAAACTGGCCAGCAATCTTTGGGTTCCTTAGCTTTCCTGAAATATGGCAATGCCCTATCCTTTCTCTTCTGGGTTCTGTTGACTTTCAGCTCCCAGCAACTCCCTGTGACAATCTCTCCTGTAAGGCTTCCAACTATAAAATTAAATTGGCCACACTTTAATAAAAATATCATCTTCAAAAGGACCGATTTACCATGGGTTTCACCCCCATAGGAAGGGATTAAGAATATATTTTTCTACCTTTATCCAGGGTATGGACAGATGAGTAAGGAAAAAAAGACAAAACTAAATAAGTAATTGGGGGTATTTGATGTTTTGGCTGTTCTTTTTTACTTATACTTTTATTATTTTTATTCTTTTTTTTTGAGTAACGAAAATGTTCAAAAATTGATTGTGATGATGAATGCATAGCTATATCATAATACTGTGAATCACTCATTGTGTACTTTTGTTGATTATGTGGTATGTGAATATATAAAATATCTCAATAAAATTGTATAGAAAGAATGTTCCTAAGGAAAGAAATACCTGAAGTTATTGAACTATAAGCCAGTAGCCCTGATCTTTGATAATGATTGTAAAACTATATTACCAAAAAAAAGTTAGTTGCCCATGCTTGTATGGACCTACATCCAGATGTTTGGTTTGTTCCACTGATATATATGCCAATACTGCACTGACTTAATCTATCGCTATTGTAAGTCCTAAAATTGGGTAGATTGCAATACTAGTTCTCAAAGATGGGGGGAGGATAAGAGATATGGAATGTATGGATTTTTTTCTTTTTTCTTTTTCTTGTGTAATGCAAATTTTCTAAAAACTATCACGGTGATGAATACACAACTAAGTGATGATAATGTGAACCACCGATTATATACTTTGGGTGGATTATAAGGTATGGAAGATATCTCAGTAAAAACACATTTTTAAAAAGAGAGAGAAGGGTTAGAGCTGAAAAAAGGAAAGGGAACTGTGAAAGGACTCTAGACAGGGGCAAATAGTAAGGGATCAGAGAGAAGACAAGTAGGTGATTGCAGGTGATAAAACTACTGATTTGAGCTTCACCTCCTTCCCCCTTTCTCTGCCTACTGTCTGCTGGGGCTGGGGAATAATCATCTGCTGGTAGGCAGAAGGAACTAGACAGGTGTAATTATTAAGGCATAATCCCACTGAAAGCAAGGAGCCTCCTAGCTTCCCTCTCATTTCATAGCCCTTAGTTAAGAGGGGAGAGAGAAGAGCAGGCAGAAACCCCTGCCATCCAGAATAACAATAATAGCTTATCTTTTATCAAGTCACATATCTCTGGTACTTAAAGTTTTTATTTGTAAAATTAGAAGGCTGTACTCCAATGTTCAGGAGCAGCTAGAAGGAAAAATCTGAGATGATGGTATGGTAGCCCATGACAAACTCTGGGATCTGTCCTGTAACTACTTGTTGAAGAGTACTTCGAAAACTATTGCTTTTTTATTTCTTTGCTTTGTATATATGTTATATTATACAATTAAAAAAAGTGTTTTCTTTGTTTTTATTTTTAAAAGAATGTTCCTGGGGTACATTACTCAATCTGCCACACTAGCAATATATATGGAAGGATAACACATCATTTCCAAGTAGGATTTTCCCAAAAATGCTAGGGCAGTCAAACATTCTACATTTTATCAATGCAATTCACTGCATTAATAGAATAATGTAGAATAAGTACATTACTATCTCAATAAATGCAGAAAAACATTTGAATAAAATCAACAGGTATTCATGGTAATGTTTTATGTGAAAAATAAACCCCAAAAATTCAGAAGAGAAACTTCTTCAGTCTGGTAAAGCACATCTATAGCTAACATCATACTACATGATGGTCAATTATTTATTTATTTTGTTCCGGGACTTATTCTGTCACAGAGAATAGAGTACTGGTGGTAGAGAAGGTAGAGTTACCTCTGCCAAAAATGATCAAAGCTGAACACAATAAGAATTAATAATAAGATGATTATTTATAATAGTCTATCTGACATAGAATCTTCACATGCATAATTGTTCATCTCATTGAATCTACCAAAATGATCTTGCCAATGATATTGCCATCTAGAGATTTTAATCATAGTTTCCTTTTAACGTTCATATGGTTTGTAGAGATGCCACACTTTCATTCTGATATTTGTAATTTGTATCTTTTCTTTTTCATTTATATTCAGTCTGCCTGGAATTTTATCAATTTTTATTGTTTTCCAAAAATCCATATTCCAATTTCAGTGATTTTCTCTATTGTGCTATTATTTCAATTCCATTGAGTTATCTTACCATTATTATTTCTTTCCTTCAACTAACTTTAGATTCAATTTGCTCTTCATAATCTAGTTTCTTAAAGTGGAAACGCTGATCATGGATATGAGCCATCTTCTCTTCCAATATATCTAATGTATGCTATAAATTTTCCTCTATGTGCTACATAAGTTGCATCCAACCAATTTTAATAAATTGTGTTTCCATTTTATTCCACAAAAATATTTTCTAATTTCCATTGTGGTTTTTCTCTTTGCAGCATGAAACTATTAAAGAGTGTGTTGTTTGATTTTTGAATATTTGAATTTTATTCAGATTTTTTTTTGTTAACCATTTTAATTCCATTATGGCCCTGAGAAAATACTTAGCATAATTTCTATTTTCAAGAAATATGTTAAGGTTTGTTATATGATCCAGAATAGAGTGTATGATAGCTAATTTTTCAAGCATAGAATAAAGAATACGCATTCTACTACGGGTGGATTCTATATATGTTAGAATTAGGCCAAATTGATTAGTAATTTTCAGGTCGTCAATCCTTACTAATGTTCTCTCTACTTGTTCTGTAAATTATCAAGAGAGGAGTATTTAAGTCTCCAATTACAATTGTTGATTTATTTCATCATTTAGTTCTCTCATATACTTTGAAGTTCTGATTTAGAAACTTAAATCTATAGGATAACCCCTTTATTATTATATAATATCCCTCTTTATTCCTGGTAATATTCATTGTTAAGAAGTGTATTTTGATATG